>CM042009.1:60960903-61115903 GCA_023525715.1 Cichorium intybus | reverse complement strand
ATGCTCTTCGTCTGCATGTTCCTCCCCTTCAGGTTCATGTAGTTTTGCTAGTTTTTTCGCCTGTTAGGGCCTTCTCCAGTTGGAGTCTCTTCCTCTTCGTCTTTCTCATTTTCTTGATCTTGTTCAATCTCCTCCTCGACCACAAGTTCCTTAGTGGGGAATGGAGGAGTGAATGGAATATCTTCTTCCATAGGGTCAGATCGAGACGAGTGCTTAGAGTGTTTGGAACGCTTCGACCTGGGACCTTTGTTGGATTCAGCCTGAGAAGTTTCTTCGATTGGGATGGTTCGCCTTTTGTTTCTATGTAACTTTGGAGGGCAAAGAGCGAGCAGTCTCCTCTACTACGTTCTGAAGAGGCATTGGTGTCACCAAGGTAGCTTGATAAGCCTAAACAATGACGTTATCTACTGGTACATTGTGACACCCCTCGCTAGGGTTTAATAATTAAAACATTTGTTTTTCTAAAATGACTTCATTAATTCAAAAAGAAGTTTCATCATCGCGGAAATTAGGTCCCAAAAACATCAAAAGGTTGTTTAATAATGTATAGCGAGGAGATATCATAATTCAAGTACAAAAACAAGGTTTAAATGGCCACACTTCCCGTGGTCTTCTAGAATTCCCGCCTCGCCTTAAACTCCTAGCCTTAACCTGAGTACACATCAAAACAGTTAGGCAATGGAAATGCCTAGTGAGTTACCCGAGATTATCTCATTATGAGTGGAAAGGATAACCTTAACACCCGAGACAACCTCCAAAAATATCTCTTACACTTATATAGATTTAAGATAAAACATCGTAAGGTTTTCTCAAAATAGAAAGTCATGATATGCATATGCAATGCAACTATCCCCACCCATGTCCATCTCATAAAGTCCATCTCACCTCAATGGCACCCACCTAAGTTCAAAAGCAAACGCACGGAGCATAATACTTGATTCCCGTATGGGTTGAAACTAAGACTAGTGGCCATTACACTAGCCTCATGAGGGGTAGCAACTCCCTCATGCAAATTCCCTAATGTCGGGAACTACTCCTCACCCTCTTTGTTTTAGAGAAGGGTCAAACTCATATAAACTCCTCACCCTCTTTGTTTTAGAGAAGGGTCAAACTCGTCATCAAGGCATCTCATGGTCAATCCCCATCCTACATGTAATGCAATGCACAAATAGGATGTCCAAATGTCTCTCAAAACCTCTTTGTATAATTTATAAGATTTACATTGAAAACAGACTTGTTTTGATGTTATGCACACATAAGGTTTATGCAACATTTAACACATAGAAGTATGCATGATAGTTGTAATAAAACATCAAGTTAAAAGGGGGATGTGTACTCCCGGTAACTCACCTCTCATAAGTCCCAAAGTAGGATATTACTCTTTGCTTTACTTCGATTACTCTTCTCCTACAAGAAATAATATTCAACATTACCAATAGCTCTAAATTAGTTAAACTTCACTAATTAAGAGTAAAATCTTAGTTAAACATGTCCTAAGAGTTAACTTAACCATTAGACTCAACATCCCAACCTTTAAAGCTCAAAACTCAACTATTCTGGACTGTACAGGCTGACACGGGTCGTGTGGATTTAATCCGAGAGCCCAGACCCACTCACACAGGTCGTGTGACCCTGCACGGGTCGTGTAGACCTGCTGCATCCCAATTTTTTGGTCATTTTCTCTCCTTTTCATCGAATTCAAGGTCCAACATCCCTCTAGACTTATAGCCTTTGAAATAACATTATTCTAACTCAAAATAATACATCATTACACCCTTTTTAACCATCCAATATCATCTCCATTGAATCAAATCCATGTTATCATTTCAAGTTTACTTCATGAGCTAAGATCAAAGGAATATCCAATTCCATTCAACAACTTGGTCCATAACTAAAGGGATTCCTTCTTCCACTAATTGGAATCGCTAGGAACTCACTTAAGCTCTTCATAGAATTCATTAAGATGTAAGTTGATCCAAATTATCAAGTTTCCACCCATAGGTGGGTTTTTCCCCAAAAATTAGGGTTCATGAATATCAACCAACATTCAAATGATTCTCCAAGCATGAAACCGTTGGATTGACAAGAGATAATCATTAGAATTCATATGCTACACCTTTGGGATCATAGAGTTCATCTCCCCCAACTATGAAACCCGAATTTGAACTCAATCTTCCCAAAATAGTGGGTTTTCAACACGGAGATTAGATTTCTTACCTTAGATCTTCAGGAGATTGATGCAATTCACTAAGATCTTGCTGGAAATAAACTTCTCCCTTTGAATCCCTCTTGAATTCGTCCCTAGCCCTCTCTTCTCTCAAAATCGTGAAAATGAGAAGAGAGTGTGGGTTTTCCCAACTTAAACTTCCAGATTTTCCCTTATTTGCAACCAAGTCCCTCCAGCACCACAACTCTTTCATATTTGCTATAAAGCCCCTCCCCATCACTACTTTAAGTTCTAGTTTTGCATAAGAGTCCCCTTCTAGAACTTCCTATGATTGATTCCTATTTACCCTTAATTAATTACTCTAAATTAATTATTTCTTCAAGATGAGTTAATTAATTTATTTGTTATATTGTAACTATTATGATTATTAGATATTATTATTATTACTATTATTCAATAAATTATTTACCCTAGATTAAGGATGTTACAATTACCTTCCCCTTAAGAAGATTCCGTCCTCGGAATCTCGGCTTCTCCAAAAAGCTGTGGATATCTCTTCCGCATTTCCTCATCCGTCTGCCACGTGAGGTTTGCTCCCGACGAATGTTTCCATTTGACAAGAACCAGCTCGATCACCTTTTTCCATAGCTTTTTAACTTTTCTATCCAAAATCTCCTCCGGTTCTTCTATGAGTCTTTTGTTTTCATCCACCCGAATTTCCTCTAAAGGTAGGAAGTCGACCTTATCCCCAAGCCACTTCCTAAGATAACACACGTGGAAAACATTGTGAATTCCATGCAACTCCGGTGGCAACTCAAGTCTATAAGCTTGTTTTCCAATCTTCTCCAACACATTCAACGGTCCAATATACCTTGGATTAAGCTTTCCTCTTTTCCCAAAACGTATTATACCTCTCCAAGGTGACACCTTGAGTAATACTTGATCTCCCACTTGAAATGCCATGGGTCGATTCTTCAAATTGGCATAACTCTTTTGTCTACTTTGGGCCGCCTTCATCCGTTCCCTAATTATCTCCACCTTTTCCGCGGTATCTTGAATCAAGCTAAGCCCCACCAAAACTTTTTCTCCCGCTTGTAACCAACAAGAAGGTGATCTACATTTTCTTCCATACAAAGCTTCATACGGGGCCATCTTTATGGATGAATGGTAACTATTGTTGTAAGAAAACTCAATCAAAGGAAGATGTCTATCCCAACTTCCCCCAAAATCCAACACACACGCACGTAGCATATCTTCAAGCGTTTGAATCGTCCTCTCACTTTGCCCATCGGTTTGAGGATGATAAGCCGTACTCAAACATAACTTGGTTCCCAATACCTCTTGCATGCTTTTCCAAAAATGTGATGTAAACCGACTGTCCCGATCCGACACAATTGATAATGGCACTCCGTGCCTCCGAAAGACTTCATCCACATATAGTTCCGCAAACTTATCAACAGGCCATGTTTCTCTTGCCGCAAGAAACAATGCACTTTTAGTCAACCGGTCCACAATGACCCAAATCATATCATGACCACTTCTTGTTCGCGGTAATTTGGTAACAAAATCCATGGTGATATTTTCCCACTTCCATTCCGGGACCTCCAGCGGTTCGAGATCCCCATAAGGTCTTTGATGCTCGGTTTTCACTAAAGAACATGTTAAACACTTGTTGACATACTTAGCAATATCCACTTTCATGGCCGGCCACCAATACAAAGGCTTCAAATCCATATACATTTTTGTACACCCGGGATGAATGGAATATTTGGTCTTATAGGCCTCATCAAGAATCAATTCTCTTTTCCCACCGTACAATGGTACCCAAACACGCCCTTGAAATGTTTTCAACCCATGAGAATTTTCTTCAAAGATCACTGACTTGCCAAGTCTTTCTTCTTTTATATTACCCTCTTCATGTGCCTTCTCTTGTTCACCCTTCAACATATCGACCAATGTGGATACCACTTCAATTCTCAATGCTTTAACGCCCCTTTTCTCAGTAATTTCTTTTCTACTCAACGCATCCGCCACAATGTTTGCTTTACCCGGGTGATACAGGATTTCACAATCATAATCCTTGAACACTTCAATCCACCGTCTTTGTCTCGCGTTTAAGTCCTTTTGACTAAATAAATATTGCAAGCTTTGATGATCCGTGAAGAGTTTGCATTGAGTGCCATAAAGGTAATGCCTCCAAATTTTCAATGCAAGAATCACCGCCGCCAACTCCTTATCATGAGTGGGATAATTCAACTCGTGCTCCTTTAATTGACGTGACGCATACGCGGCAACCTTTCCTCTCTAAGTAAGAACACATCCGATGCCCAAACCCGACGCGTCACTATAAACCGCAAAATCTTCGGTGCCCTCCGGAAGGGACAAAATAGGAGCTTCACACAGCTTCTTCTTCAACAACTCAAATGCCTCTTCTTGTTTGTCGGTCCATACAAACTTCTCATTCTTCTTGGTCAACGAAGTCAACGGACATGCAATCTTGGAAAACCCTTCTATAAAACGTCTATAATATCCCGCCAATCCAAGAAAGCTTCTTATTTCGGTTGGATTCTTCGGTTTCTCCCAATTCATTACCGCTTCAATCTTTGCCGGGTCCACTTTAATTCCATCTTTATTCACTACGTGCCCAAGAAATTGGACTTCCCCGATCCAAAACTTGCACTTTGAAAACTTTGCATACAACTTCTCTCTTTTTAGAGTTTCGAGTACCATCTTCAAATGTTCTTTATGCTCTGCCTCCGACTTTGAGTAAATGAGGATGTCATCAATAAACACAATCACAAACTTGTCAAGGAACGGTTTACACACCCGATTCATGAGATCCATGAAAGCTGCGGGCGCATTAGTTAGCCCGAAAGGCATTACAAGAAACTCAAAATGCCCATATCTTGTTCGAAAGGCCGTCTTCTCTACGTCTTCATCTTTTACCTTCAATTGATGATAACCCGACCGAAGATCAATTTTTGAAAAGTAACCCGCACCTTGCAATTGATCAAATAAATCATCAATACGAGGTAGAGGATACCGGTTCTTGATAGTCACCTTGTTGAGATCCCGGTAGTCAATACACATTCTCATGGAGCCATCCTTTTTCTTCACAAATAAGATTGGAGCTCCCCAAGGGGAAGTGCTAGGCATAATGAAACCTTTATCAAGAAGCTCTTGTAATTGCGTCATCAACTCTTTCAATTCCGCGGGCGCTAAACGATACGAAGCTTTAGCCAATGGTGCGGTTCCTGGTACTAAATCGATACGAAACTCAACTTGACGATTGACGTGCACGTAGAGGTCGTCATGCGGTCAAAAATAAGAAATAACCTAACATTCACTAGTATAGTGGAGTCAGGGTCGATCCACAGGAGCTACGTGGTTAGCCTAGATGAGAGATTACCAACTGATAGTGTCACGGCTATAGTCGGAGGAACTAATTTCTACCTTTCTACCTTGAACAATATTCAAACACCCAAGCCAAGCTTAGCTATGTCCAAATGACCTAGTTACTTTCTGAATTCAGAAGTACATCTCTAAATCAGGAGCAATTGAAGGCATTCAAACTAGCAAAAACCAAGCACAGCATAAACTAGCTACTAACTACAAGTTCTATGAGACAGTTAATAGCCAAGATTTAATGCTCAAAATAACCAAGTTAGCTACTGTTTTCAGCAAAGGAAAACAGTCCCAACCAAGTCACAAACAAAATCCACACACAAACCAACAATTAAAACACCAACAAGCATTCGAATACCGAAAAACCAAGATTAAACGTAACCGAATGATTGCATTCACCAAAACCAATATCCAAATATCAAATCAGTAACCAAAACTACTAAAAACAGAACCCTAAGCGTGAGATCAATGGTTGTCACACCCAAAGATTCAACTCAAAGCTTACAAACGTTTAACTAAAATGAAATATGAAAATACCAAATTATAGCTTCTGAAATGGAATCCTTGAGTCAAAGAGCTTCTAGGTCGATGTTTTCACCAGGTCTTTGCTAGGGTTTTCGGCTGGAAATGCCTCTATTTATAGTTGCAAATTTCCCGTGACCGCGCCGCGCAAATGTGAAATCCGTGGCGCGCGTACTTATCCGTTCCCCATTTTTTCGTCATTTAAATGTGTTCCACCGCCTTACATCCGCGTCGCGCAGAAGATAATTCCGCGGCGCGCGTACGTCTTCTCTTGATTTTTCATTCTTTCCATACTTTTTCCTTTTTGTACACTTTTAGTCCCTGTATCTGTTCTTTTTCTCCAGACAAGTCCTGACACGAAAAGTGAGAATACCCATGCATATTTGATATAATTTTACCAAGAACAGGGCTCAACAACGCCTAAAATACTTGATATCACTAGGCGTTGTCAAACACCCCACACTTGTGCCTTGCTTGTCCCCAAGCAAGAGAGTTTTTAATAAATTATAATAGAGAATCGAACAGTTTTTGAATGTGTTTAGTTTCAAAGCTTATTGCTCTTCGAGTTAGAATGGAATAGTTTGTAAAAACATAATTGAGTTGTTCTTTGGAATTCATGGCTTTCTAAAGAACCCTTGATTACAAACTTTCTGTCCACAATATAGTGTACTTACTCGTTCAGATTCTAAAGGCCATTAAGGAATTGTCCATGACTTTCGATGTTGTCCGTGTAGCGAGCTTTCAGAAATACCATCCCAGACCAGACGATCTTAGGTGGTAAGGTGCATAAGGCCCACCCATTTTAGACTTACCGGCTCGAACAACAAAGGCCACAGATTGATTTTTCCTTCCTAAATTCCAAACTTAAAACACTCCAATCTTCTAACTCTTAAAACTCAACTTATTTGACTAAACTACTAGCATGATCACAACTAAATGGTATTTCTTGAAAAATACCAATGCTATCACAATCACAAACCATTCATTTCAAAATTGCAATTCATTAAAAATTTTGAAAAATATTGCTAAAAATTGAAAAATTGATCAGTTTTGCAAAAATTTCAAAAATACTCTTTCGACCGTCCACACCCCACACTTAAAACCGTACAACGTCCCCGTTGTACAAAAAAAATTATTTCGAAGCAAGGGAGAAAGAGTTACCCTTTTTGGACGGTGGACTGCTTGGTGCTCAATATCACAGGTATAATGCGTACAAAAAGATCCCCGATTCATATGTTGGAGTTGTAGCGCTACAGTAGGACACGCCGGTGGTCAAGACAAGTGGAGGGGGCACGATGACCCCACACTTGTCTGAGACAACTCCTTCTCAATTTGGTATATCATGCACAACTTAACAGATAAATTAAAGCACACATGACAGAAAAAGAAAATAATATACAAATAGATGTGTCATAAGTTTATACATGTAAAAAAGAAAGAAAAAGAAAAAAAAAGAAAACATCAATCACTACCCGGCGGCCTGGAGGGTCCGGCATCATGATCGTGAGACCTGGCTGGGAATGGTCGGGGGCGCTGACCCTGGGCTGATGCGATCTGTATAAATACCTCCCCAATCCACTCGAGCTGGTCCTGGGTCCTCGAGAGCTGGTCCTCGATCCTCATGACTCTGGCCTCCAGCCGGCTAAGGGCTGGTGAGTCATCCTGCTGTGGCTGTGGCTGTGCCGGCTCTGGTGCTGCTGGCTCTGGTCTTCGGCGTCTCCTACCGGGCTGGGCGTATGCAGGCTGGGGTGCCTGAGGAAGCTCGGTCGGTGCCCGGATATACTGCCCTGGTCGCTGCTGCTCAATGAGCAACATCCTCTCCAAAGTGCGTGCTGGAGTGCGCGATGGAGGCAGAGCAGTCAAAGAGGCAGCTACTGGGCAGTAAGGATGCCATACGAACGGGCCAAGCGGGTAATGAAGTACCCCCTGGCTAATGGGCTGCTGGCGGAGGCGCCGGTCGCGTGGGTGGAGAGAGCGATCGCGAGGGCAAAGGGTAGATGGAGGAATCGGGACGGGTCGAGGAGAACCCACAAAAATGTCATGTCATCGCCTGACACCTTCTCGCCCCCCTCCCGCTGCATGATGGAGGTGGAGACGATCCGGTGCATGAGGCGGTGGAGTGGATCGCGTAGGTGGCTCTCTCTCGAAGCTCCCGCCTCGTACCTGACGTTGGACAGCGATGCCCAAACCTCCATGTTGGAAGCCCTGTCTGGCTCCCCCTGAATGCAAGACCCGAAGAACCGGGTGAAATATCGGTGCTGGAGGTCCACGGCAATGTAGATGCCTGTGCGCCTCCCAAACTCCCGGAGGTTGCACTCCAAGTGCTCACCTCCCAAGCGAAAATGTACGAGCCTGGAACGCGGGTCTCCCGCCCTAGGAGCGAAATGGACCGTAGACAGGAACTCCAGGAGAAGCTCCGTGTAGACCACATCCTCGTCAGTGGCCATGATCCGGTCCCAACCTCTGCACGTGAATGACGCCTCCTCGTGGGTCCAGGTGCGATGTAAGAACGGCTCGATCGCGCCCCAGAGCCCTGCGTCTCTAAGAATATCTCGATCAAAGACTGTCGCCTCTAACACCCGGCGACTCCTCAAAGCATCCCTCCGCGAGGTATACTCAACAGAACTGGCCAGCTCCGCGGGGAACTGGAGGAAAGCGTGCTCCATTCTGAACATCATCTCGGTAGTAGAAACACAATAAGCAAGAAAGAATGCGAGAAATTTTTGATCACCAGAGCTCCGAGTCGTGTGATTTGAGTTGTGAGCCGCGGCTCACCGGATAAAGGCAAAAACCGTCTGATCGTTTCCCGCGGCGCGCATTTCTCGTTTCCGCGGCGCGCGTGTCGCTAATTCAACCCCTGCGCATCGGGTTGAGTTTCGAACCCGCGTCGCGCAATTCCAAAACCCGCGGCGCGGCCTTGAAGATTTCAAAAACTTTCACACGACCCCACACTTGCTTCAAACCACTAATACCTGCAAACGATTGATGTATTTTCTAAATTAATCCTAAGAAGTATAAAACCTACTTATGACATGATGGGTTGCCTCCCAACAAGCGCTAAGTTTAACGTCTTCAGCCAGACGTTCTACTCCTTCTATAGCTACGGTGGATCGTATGCCTTCTTCCTTTGCTGCTTTCCAATCACCACCGTCCCTTCGCCGTCCTCATGCTCATTCAGCTTTCCTGGATCGAATGGCTTGTTGGTTCTCCTGTTGCTGCCCAGTTGCTGTTTCTTGATTAATTCCCGTGAGTGCTTGGAGGTAGCTTTAAACCTCCAAGCTCGATCCTTCCTTCTATATCTCTTCAAAGTCAAATGCTTGACATGAAGTGCTCCTAGTGCTGCTTCCAATAAGTGTTTTGCGAAGCATTTGTTCGCATCTTGCATGGTGTCTTCTGTTTTCAATTTTGGCTTGTAGTACCAATAAAAGTTTTCCAATCGAATGGGATCGGAAGGCAACATATCGGGATGCTTCCAAATATCCTCATCAATGGTATTGATCACATCTAATTTTCCATTCATGAATGGATCATGAGTGGTGATAAAATCATGTTTATTGTTTTCAAATTTCAATTCGTCAACATCAACTTCTTGATCATCGTCCAACAGGTGGATCGGAACCAAGAGTGAACGACTTGTTTGATCTGATGATGGTACAAAGTCACCCATCATCAGATCCTTTCCTTCAAATTTCTCAAAATTTTCAAAAATTACAGGGTCAGGGGTAATATTGTCATCTACAACCCCTTCCTCAAAAACATCAACAATTTCAACAAATTCGGGAATTGTTGGGTTGGAATCTGTACTGTCACTTACAGTCCCCTCCACAACATCCTCATCAACCAAATTTTCTGGTGATGGTATGGATTCACACATCACCAGATCAACATTATTAACATTTTCAAAAACATCAAACATATCAAAAGCTGTTGAGTCAGAGGTAGCATTGTCACCTACAACCTCTTCCTCAACAACATTTTCGACCATCTCAGTGGTCTCTTGTCTTTCCCACGGTGTATGCCCTTACATCACATATTCAGGTGATGCAAGTTCACACACATTATCATTGGTATGAAAATCACTCGCCTCCGGTTCTGGCGAAGGTGGTGAACAGTTCCAACTTTCCTCTAACTTATCTAAAGAAGCTTGCACTTTTTCAAGAGCTTCAGCCTGGTCCTTCTGCTCATGGTAGTTGTTATACATGAATACCCAAAGTTGGGCCAAAGTTACAGAATTCTCAGGCTGAGATGACTCCTCGGTCCGCCATCCATTGTCATCGAATGATCCATTATAACAATCATCCTCGTAATAGGTGTCGGCCGGATTTTCATAATAATCATACTGCTCTGGGTACATGTAATCACCCATTATAAGGATGTACACATACCAGAATTCAAAGAACTAAAATCAAACATCAAAAATCAGAAACTAAATCCTACAGATCACCTAATCTAAGCGCACAGCTCCCTGGCAACGGCGCCAAAATTTGACGTGCACGCAGAGGTCGTCATGCGGTCAAAAATAAGAAATAACCTAACATTCACTAGTATAGTGGAGTCAGGGTCGATCCACAGGAGCTACGTGGTTAGCCTAGATGAGAGATTACCAACTGATAGTGTCACGGCTATAGTCGGAGGAACTAATTTCTACCTTTCTACATTGAACAATATTCAAACACCCAAGCCAAGCTTAGCTATGTCCAAATGACCTAGTTACTTTCTGAATTCAGAAGTACATCTCTAAATCAGGAGCAATTGAAGGCATTCAAACTAGCAAAAACCAAGCACAGCATAAACTAGCTACTAACTACAAGTTCTATGAGACAGTTAATAGCCAAGATTTAATGCTCAAAATAACCAAGTTAGCTACTGTTTTCAGCAAAGGAAAACAGTCCCAACCAAGTCACAAACAAAATCCACACACAAACCAACAATTAAAACACCAACAAGCATTCGAATACCGAAAAACCAAGATTAAACGTAACCGAATGATTGCATTCACCAAAACCAATATCCAAATATCAAATCAGTAACCAAAACTACTAAAAACAGAACCCTAAGCCTGAGATCAATGGTTGTCACACCCAAAGATTCAACTCAAAGCTTACAAACGTTTAACTAAAATGAAATAAAATCTAAAACATGAAAATACCAAATTATAGCTTCTGAAATGGAATCCTCGAGTCAAAGAGCTTCTAGGTCGATGTTTTCACCAGGTCTTTGCTAGGGTTTTCGGCTGGAAATGCCTCTATTTATAGTTGCAAATTTCCCGTGACCGCGCCGCGCAAATGTGAAATCCATGGCGCGCGTACTTATCCGTT
Organism: Cichorium intybus; assembly: GCA_023525715.1. Classification (NCBI taxonomy): domain Eukaryota; kingdom Viridiplantae; phylum Streptophyta; class Magnoliopsida; order Asterales; family Asteraceae; genus Cichorium; species Cichorium intybus. The sequence continues at coordinate 61,104,491 of CM042009.1, read as the reverse complement.
CCCCATTTTTTCGTCATTTAAATGTGTTCCACCGCCTTACATCCGCGTCGCGCAGAAGATAATTCCGCGGCGCGCGTACGTCTTCTCTTGATTTTTCATTCTTTCCATACTTTTTCCTTTTTGTACACTTTTAGTCCCTGTATCTGTTCTTTTTCTCCAGACAAGTCCTGACACGAAAAGTGAGAATACCCATGCATATTTGATATAATTTTACCAAGAACAGGGCTCAACAACGCCTAAAATACTTGATATCACTAGGCGTTGTCAACGATCCGGTGGCAAACCGGGTAGATCATCGGGAAAAACCTCGGGATAATCCCGCACTACTTCAATATCCCCCAAAGTCTTCTTTTCCTTCACTGTGTCTACCACATACGCCAAGTAAGATTGACAACCCTTTCTCAAACATCTTCTTGCTTTCATCCCATTGATCACGCTAGTGGGTACTCTTCTTTTGTCTCCATAAATAAGAGTAGGTTCACCTTCGGGTGTCTTCACTCTCACCATCTTCTTTCCATATAAAATTTCAGCATCATACGTCGCAAGCCAATCCATCCCAAGAACTACATCAAATCCCCCAACATCCAGAAGTATAAGATCCACCCAAAATTCTGCCACACTGCACTCCACCTTCACATGCGATATCTCTTTACTCACAATTTTGCTTGCACCACCTGCTACATCTATCACTAGTTCATACTCAAGCTTATGCAAAGGTAATTGTAGTCTTTTTGCAAAATTAGGTGACACATGGGAATAAGTAGCCCCCGAATCAAAAAGCATAGAAGCGGGTAGAGAGTTAACAAGAAATATACCTGACACCATATTTGCCTTCTCCCTAGCTTCCTCTTCAGTCATTTGAAAAGCCCTTCCTCGAGTTCGAGGTGCTTCGCTTCTCCCACCTCCACTACCTTCCTTCCTCTTTGTGGTGCACTCGTTCGCCTTGTGCCCGAAATCCCCACATTGGTAGCACTTGAAACCCTTAGGACACGCGTTTGAGAAATGTCCTTTCTCACCACACTTGAAACACGTACCATCTTCCTTCGCTTTGGATATGGCTTCACCACTCTTTCCCCTACCATCAAATTTCAGTTTCTTTTGTTCGGTTGCTCCTTTTCCACGTGAGTCGTGGCCTTCCTTTCTCTTGTTTGCAAATTGGGGTCTCTCCTTGTCTCGTTCTTCTAATGTCTTCTCAATCTTTCTTGCCTTTCTCATGGCAACTTCAAGAGTAGCAGCTTCAAAGTTAAGTCGGTAGTTCCAAGGCAAACCTCCCACGTATTGATCCACTTTAGTGACCTCATCCGGGGCCAATCTTCTAGCAAAGCTCAAAAGTTTCCTGAATTTAGCATTGTACTCCGTGATAGTCATTTTGTCTTTCTTCAAGTCAAGGAACTTTCTTTCAAGATAACAGATCTCTTCTTTAGTACAAAACCTCTCCTTCATCTTTTCCAAGAATACATCCCAAGTTAGGCTCTCCAACACATGCAACTCCATCATTTCTTTAGTCTCCAACCACCACTCAAGAGCCGTTTCCTTGAAAGTAGTGATTGCAAAGTTCACGCGTTGATCATCACCGCATTGACAAGCATAAAAGGCCATTTCGATCTCAATTACCCAATTGTGAAGTACAACCGGGTCTAAAGTCCCATTGTAAGTAGGTGGCTTGCAAGAGTTGAAGTCCTTGAAGCTACACCTTTTCCTGGGTGTTACCATGTCTTGGGACACAGTGTTACTAGGAGGTCCATGTTGCATACTATCATACGAGCTACTTGTATCATGCCCACACGAATCGGTGTTATCCCCAAACAAGTTCTTCACCTCGTCTCTCAAACGTACCTCTTGATCCTCCATTAACTCTTTCATCTTACCAATCATCTTTACTTCTTGCTTGGCCATTAAATCAAGCATCATCTTCTCAATGCTTGCAAGGGAAATGGGTTGTGATTGAGCCTCATCACCTGCCCCACTTCCTTGAACTTCACCCGACGGAACCATGCTACGAGTGTTCACCATTCTGAGAAAGATAAACATTAATATTGAGGTATATAATTAGTTAACTAATACGTAACCCTCACTCATGAGCACCTTAAGTTTAAGTCTAAGTACTAATCCTAGTACCTAATTCACTTAAACCAATGCTCTGATACCAAATTGTGACACCCCTCGCTAGGGTTTAATAATTAAAACATTTGTTTTTCTAAAATGACTTCATTAATTCAAAAAGATGTTTCATCATCGTGGAAATTAGGTCCCAAAAACATCAAAAGGTTGTTTAATAATGTATAGCGAGGAGATATCATAATTCAAGTACAAAAACAAGGTTTAAATGGCCACACTTCCCGTGGTCTTCTAGAATTCCCGCCTCGCCTTAAACTCCTAGCCTTAACCTGAGTACACATCAAAACAGTTAGGCAATGGAAATGCCTAGTGAGTTACCCGAGATTATCTCATTATGAGTGGAAAGGATAACCTTAACACCCGAGACAACCTCCAAAAATATCTCTTACACTTATATAGATTTAAGATAAAACATCGTAAGGTTTTCTCAAAATAGAAAGTCATGATATGCATATGCAATGCAACTATCCCCACCCATGTCCATCTCATAAAGTCCATCTCACCTCAATGGCACCCACCTAAGTTCAAAAGCAAACGCACGGAGCATAATACTTGATTCCCGTATGGGTTGAAACTAAGACTAGTGGCCATTACACTAGCCTCATGAGGGGTAGCAACTCCCTCATGCAAATTCCCTAATGTCGGGAACTACTCCTCACCCTCTTTGTTTTAGAGAAGGGTCAAACTCATATAAACTCCTCACCCTCTTTGTTTTAGAGAAGGGTCAAACTCGTCATCAAGGCATCTCATGGTCAATCCCCATCCTACATGTAATGCAATGCACAAATAGGATGTCCAAATGTCTCTCAAAACCTCTTTGTATAATTTATAAGATTTACATTGAAAACAGACTTGTTTTGATGTTATGCACACATAAGGTTTATGCAACATTTAACACATAGAAGTATGCATGATAGTTGTAATAAAACATCAAGTTAAAAGGGGGATGTGTACTCCCGGTAACTCACCTCTCATAAGTCCCAAAGTAGGATATTACTCTTTGCTTTACTTCGATTACTCTTCTCCTACAAGAAATAATATTCAACATTACCAATAGCTCTAAATTAGTTAAACTTCACTAATTAAGAGTAAAATCTTAGTTAAACATGTCCTAAGAGTTAACTTAACCATTAGACTCAACATCCCAACCTTTAAAGCTCAAAACTCAACTATTCTGGACTGTACAGGCTGACACGGGTCATGTCCTTTGACACGGGTCGTGTGGATTTAATCAGAGAGCCCAGACCCACTCACACGGGTCGTGTGACCCTGCACGGGTCGTGTAGACCTGCTGCATCCCGATTTTTTGGTCATTTTCTCTCATTTTCATCCAATTTAAGGTCCAACATCCCTCTAGACTTATAGCCTTTGAAATAACATTATTCTAACTCAAAATAATACATCATTACACCCTTTTTAACCATCCAATATCATCTCCATTGAATCAAATCCATGTTATCATTTCAAGTTTACTTCATGAGCTAAGATCAAAGGAATATCTAATTCCATTCAACAACTTGGTCCATAACTAAAGGGATTCCTTCTTCCACTAATTGGAATCGCTAGGAACTCACTTAAGCTCTTCATAGAATTCATTAAGATGTAAGTTGATCCAAATTATCAAGGTTCCACCCATAGGTGGGTTTTTCCCCAAAAATTAGGGTTCATGAATATCAACCAACATTCAAATGATTCTCCAAGCATGAAACCGTTGGATTGATAAGAGATAATCATTAGAATTCATATGCTACACCTTTGGCATCATAGAGTTCATCTCCCCCAACTATGAAACCCGAATTTGAACTCAATCTTCCCAAAATAGTGGGTTTTCAACATGGAGATTAGATTTCTTACCTTAGATCTTCAAGAGATTGATGCAATTCACTAAGATCTTGCTGGAAATGAACTTCTAGCTTTGAATCCCTCTTGAATTCGTCCCTAGCCCTCTCTCTTCTCTCAAATCGTGAAAATGAGAAGAGAGTGTGGGTTTTCCCAACTTAAACTTCCAGATTTTCCCTTATTTGCAACCAAGTCCCTCCAGCACCACAACTCTTTCATATTTGCTATAAAGCCCCTCCCTATCACTACTTTAAGTTCTAGTTTTGCATAAGAGTCCCCTTCTAGAACTTCCTATGATAGATTCCTTATTTACCCTTAATTAATTACTCTAAATTAATTATTTCTTCAAGATGAGTTAATTAATTTATTTGTTATATTGTAACTATTATGATTATTAGATATTATTATTATTATTATTATTCAATAAATTATTTACCCTAGATTAAGGATGTTACATACATAGTTCAACATAGCCTCTAGAATTTGACTTATAAAGGGAAAATATGAAAGATTAGTTGCCTTTGGAATCTGAAGGGTGTGGTACTTCAGATTATGCATACCCTCGAATGGAACTAAGAGCTTATGGTATTTGTATGCCTAGAGAACCAAGGTTGCCCAAAATATATAGGAAGACATGCTTACATCCTTGTTGGTTACCATGAGCCAATCGGTAAAGTCTTTGCAGATAATCTGTCTGTAGTTGATGTTGGCTCCGTAGAATAATCCATAAACTATCTACATAACTTCCTTAGGTGCAGCATTCCAACCCATAGTTCTTCGGTCAAACTTCGAATAACTCCCCTATAAAGGAAGGACCAGACATTGGGTAACTTGGCGATCTTGCACTGAGAATACGCTCCAATGGGGGATTGTGACCATTTGATTGAACATGTCTAGCAGGTCACTCCGAGAAGGACTCGTATAAGAATATTTTGACCTCCCTATAGGAAAATTACCATTTGGTCTGTTTGCTTGCTATAAACGCCGTAGAATAAGCGTTGGAGACGGCTTTAGCATGGATCTTTGGAGAAAAAGTCATCGCCATAGAGACCGGTGAGTGACATAACTCCTCCACCATCACCTGAAACATCTTAGGGTATTTGGCGTTCGAGTCGAAAAGGAAGTTGCTTGATTGTAGAGCCAAGACAACGGAAGAAGTAGCCTCATCGCCAAAGGAAATTGGTTCGCTTGATTGAGCCATTGTTATTTCAGAGGATTTTGAGAGAAAGAGTGAGTGCGATTTCTTATGATAGAGAGAAAGGCAGAGAGAGGTTTTAGGGCTTCAGAATACAAAGGACGCGTAAAGGGTGCTTTGCGACGGTTAGAGAGTTTATATATATTGTGGTGAAACGTGGCCTGCAACATGTCCAACAAGTGTTAGACGTAGTGGAACAACAATGAAATAAAAATTTTTTATGAATCAAAACTTATTATAATCCAAAAATATTATGAACCAAACTTATTATGATTCAAAATTTAAAATGATCCAAAAATTTGTCTTAACTTTTGGATTATTTCAAGATCCACATATGTTATGAATCAAAATGTTATATAAGAAACTTTAAATATTCGAAACTTATAATGATCAAAAAATGTTATGAATAAAAACTTATTATCTCCTAAATATTATCATTCTTAAGTATAATGATCCAAAACTTATGATCCAAGATTTAAAACTTGTTATGATTCAAGATCAAAAACTTGTTATGAATCTTAAGTCTAATAATCCAAAACAAGTTTTAAATGAATTTAAAAAAAAAATAGAAAAACAAACGAAAAACTGAAGAAAAAAACAAAATAAATAAATAAATAAATAAAACTGAAAAATAAACTAAAAAAACTAAAAATCGAGTTTATTAAAAGCAAAAAATATTATTTTAAAAACAAATAAATAAATACAAAAATTAAATAAATAACCAGCTAAATTATGTTGTATGGACGTGCGTAAGATATGATTATATCCTCGAGTTCATAGCACGTTCAATGGACGAGCGTTGCATTCGATTACATCAAATCCAATAATTACGTTTGACCGTTATTGCCTTTCACAAAATAAGCGGACGAGAATCGTCTTTGCGGTTCTAACCATTTTTTGGGTTCCTACCGGATCTCGACCCTATTTTGTATATATATATATATATATATATATATATATATATATATATATATATATATATATATATATATATATATATATATATATATATATATATATATATATATATATATATATATATATATATATATATCCACTTTTTCTTCATACCAATGTTGTCATCTCCCTAAAATTAAATAAAAACTATACTAATGAAATTAATTAAAATTCACATCAATAAACTTAAATAAAAATTACATTTGATTTTTGGGTCATCTTAAAAAAACCCCTTCATCATTAAATATGATGTCCCATCAATTTGGGTTTCTTATTATATATATATATATATATATATATATATATATATATATATATATATATATATATATATATATATATATATATATATATATATATATATATATATATATATATATATATATATATATATATATATGATATTTTTTTAATTATTTTGTTTTTTTAAGTTTATAACTATTATTAATTGTTTTTATTTAATATAAATACTTATTTTGGTATTTATAATTTAAATATTATTCTAAATTTTTGACGTTTAGTTCGAATACGTTTTCTAATGTGTTTTTTTTAACGTTTTGTTCGTTGGTATCATTTAACGTTGTTTCGTTTAACGTTTTCTTTGAAAACATTTTTGACGTTTTGTTTAACGTTCGTTGATATCATTTAACGTTGGTTCGTTTAACGTTTCGTTTTCTAATGTGTTTTTTTTTCTAATTTTTGACGTTTTGTTTGGAAACATTTTTTAACGTTTTGTTTGTTTATATCGTTTATATGTTTTGTTCGTTTATAATTTTTGACGTTTTGTTTGAATATATTTTCTAATTTTTATAATTTTTGATGTATTAATTTTCTAAATTTTTAATTTACATCAAAAATTATAAAAATTAGAAAATATATTCAAACAAAACGTCAAAAATTAGAAACGAAGAAAACATATAAACGAACAAACCATATAAAAATGTTTCCAAACAAAACGTCAAAAATTAGAAAATGCAAACTCATAAGTCTAATTAACATTATATAATAACTTTCCACCGATATAAACGAACAAAACATATAACAATGTATTCAAACAAAACGTCAAAAATTAGAAAAAAATACTAAATTACAACGTTAAATGATACCAACGAACAAAACGTTAAAAACACTTGAGAAAACGTATTCGAACTAAACGTTAAAAATTTAGAATAATATTTAAATTATAAATACCAAAATAAGTATTTGTATTAAATAAAAACAATTAATAATAGTTATAAAATTATAAAAAAACAAAATAATTAAAAATATCATAATTAATGTATATATATATATATATATATATATATATATATATATATATATATATATATATATATATATATTAAAAGAAACCCAAATTGATGTGACATCATAAGTTAATGATGAGGGTTTTTTTTTACCAATACCCTTGATTTTTATATTTTTTGCATATCTTTTTGAACCGCTAACGTAGTTTTGAGTCTTCCGATGCAAGATTATCGATCGTCATCTTAAAAAATTACATGTCATTTCGAAGTTCTTGTTCACATCTGAGATGACTTTATCATTTGCGCAACTTCCTTTTTAAGCTCTACAATTTGTTTTTGAAATTCAATATGCTCTTCGAACTTTACCTTAAAAAACCTTAAATCATTTGGTTCGGGTATGTTTTTACTTGAAGGAGATGCTACTTGTTTTCCTTTATCCCTTCCAACCAGTCATCAAAGGGGTTCTTCAAGTACAAGCTCTTCGATATCATCATTGATGTCGATTGATGTACAAGCGTTTGAAGTTTTCGTGTGTAGCCATTTGATTCAGACGTATTACAACGTTTTTATCCGGTTGATTGCGCAAGTACCTCTGACCTAAGAGCCTATTTCAGACCGATTTTGAGAAGTTCTCATGCTTTCAAATTGGTAAATGCTTAATCACCGAGGTTGGTGTGATATTGTTGGAGAGTGACGTTTAAACTGTTGAAATAATTTCTTCCACTTTTATACATATTATCAAGATTGTTGAAATTACCATCGAAGTGGGTGTTAGCGCTCAAATCTTGCCATTTTCTAAAAACAACGTCGTAATTTTGATAAGTGTCCTTTACAATGTCCGTAAGGAAATGGCCTAAAACTTGCTCTCAAAAACTTTTGGCCGATGGTTCCTGGTTAGGTTATCGTGGGAGAGAGATATCCAAGCACAAAGTAATGAGGCTTCATTGGCTTCAGTCAAACTCCTAGGATCTTTTTGTATTGTCATGGTTTTTCGCTTCTTTTTTTCGAAGAATTGAGTAGTTCATTGGTTCTGTTTCCGAATCCGGTACGGATTCATGTTCATGTTGTGGTTGAGAAGATTAGAGTTGATATACTTAAAATTGTTGTTATTGGGAGATGTTTGGTTGAAATAGAAATTGTTGTTGATAACGAATATATTGGAAGGGTTGTTGAATAATTTTTATTGATATGGTTCTTCGAAAAAGTTGCCATGTTGAAAAAATAAACTTTGTAAGATACTAATAAATTAAAGCTACGTGTCGGTGAATCAATGAAAATTATCGGGATGTTGTATTTAGGACAAACAGATTATCTCGGTTTGGTGGGTTAGCTAGATGGTGGCTTGTTTGGATTATACTTCGTTGCTTGAGTAAGTGGTTACGGCTCTTGCCCCTCATAGAGGAGGTCCAGGGTTCGATTCCCACAGGTTTCAATCAGGGATGACCACCGGTCTCCCCAATGGGGATGCTTTAAAAGGGAGCACGGACACTACCGGGGGGTTCAGTGCACCCCGGAGGTTGGCTCAGCTGGGTTTAGTTGAGTTCCTCCGTTACAAAAAAAAAAAAAAAAAAAATGACAATATATAAAATTCCGAAAATATAAAAAGAAATATTATGAAAATATTGCAGTTAATCCGTTAATGTTTATAGAAAAACTATTAATTAATTTGAAAATATAACCATTCTGGCGTTGTGGCTCGTAGGTGAGAACCATGTATATCCGTAAGCCTAAATGATCACTATTACCACTAACCGACAAAATTCTTCTACCCGTCCTACAGTAACAATGGTTTTGTTTAACGTTGTTCAATTAATCCATTTCTGGTCCAACGGTTTTTTTGGACACCAAGCGCTCACTCGAATAAAATCATTTTAATAAAGAATACAATTGAGCAAAAACAAAGTAGTACTTGGTTGAAAGTTGAAACTACAGAATTCCAATCTCTCTCTCTCTCTCTCTCTCTCTCTCTCTCTTATATATATATATATATATATATATATATATATATATATATATATATATATATATATATATATATATATATATATATATATATATATATATATATATATATATATATATATATATATATATATGCTTAGCACTTAAGAAATCAAACGAGCATAAAAAAGAAAAGAAGATAGCAGCGGGAAAATGAGAATACTGTACGTGTGCGAGGAAGAAGAAAAGGAATTAAGCCGACAGGAAGCGCCGGGTGCGTGTCCGAAATGTGGTGGCAAGGTGGAGGCCGTCGACTGCGCTAACAAATGGAGGTTTTGCTTCGTTCCTGTCTGCAACGTCACTAAAAGAAGATACATATGCACCCTTTGTTCCAAACGCTTGGTCTTCTTGTACTCTTAATTGTAAGATCTCCTTCTGTTCATGTAATAAACGAGGTTATTGATTGGTCATATTCTTTTAAAGAGACTCTTGTAGCCGCATGGAAGCTGCATGTTCTTTGAGGTTGAATATTAATGAGAACTTAGAATGTTGCGGTTCAAAAATATCGTTGGTTCTTGTGTAGATTGGCTCCTTTGTGTCTAGTTCTTAGTCGTTTTGATTTTTCTTTTTCCGTTTCTAGTGGCATTGTTCATCTCAATTGTCGTGTACCATTGGATCATGTGAGAGCAGGTGAAATTAGGAAAATATATGTATCTATATGTTTCAACTTCGTTACAACTTTTGATCATTAAAATGAAAAAACAGAGAATTATTACACTTGAAGTTATAACAATAACACACAGATGTTGGGAAAAAGACTAATCAAGAACATGCAAGGAGAGGCCAATCCAAACACGGGACCGACCATGATGTAGTTGGTATACCCATAGTCACGACCTTGGAATGGTTATCATTCCTAATAAAATGATAATGTTTTATTTTAAGGCCACTAATTTTTTTTTATACAGCATCAAGGGTATTTTTCAGGTACTATATAATATAAATAACACTATCCTCCATATCTAACCATTATGTTTTATTTGTTTTATTGAAAAAAATATTTCAAATTGTACATTTACAACCGTAGGTGAGATTTAGAAACTTTTGGATAATGTAATTTAAATATTTAAGTTTATCACTAAAAATGTTAAAATAGTTGATGATAAAGCGGTAAAAGAATATAATGTGATCGATTTTCTTGTATTTTTTCCTCAAAAATAATATAAGTGTAGCTTCATATAGTTAGATATATGGTATGTTAAATTATTTTTAACTATTTATTGGAACCAAATATAACATATGTATTCAACTTCCATATCAATATATTTTCTTCTTTATAACTATTGTTTTTGTATAGTGTATATAAATAGTGATGAGATTCTGGACCTTGTATCCGATCTGAACCAAATATTGGACTGGACCCGGACCTAATTTATGTCTCATGGGTATGGTTCTTGGTCCTAGATATCTATGAATTCGATTCTTCGGTCCATCACGATCGGTCCGGTTCGGGCTGGCTCCAGAACTAAACATACCTCTTAATAACACATTTCTTTGTATAATATCACCGATTAATCAGCCGCTAAGGCCGATTCTGCAACACTGTCTAAATCTAATAAAATTTTTAATCAATCAAACTTTATTTAATTAATTTATTTTATGTTTTTCTGAATATTTGTATTATTACTTATAAAGTATTTTAATTTTTCAGTTAATTAACTAATTTAATATCAGGGAAAGTTATCATTATCAATTATCTATAAAATTAGTTTAAATAATTTTTTGTTACTATAATTATTTTTAATTTTTATATTAAGTTTTTATTTGTATTTTTCTCATTTGTTTTTATATTTTTTTATTATCATTATACACTTATTATTGCTCTCTCTTTTGGTCTTAGTTAATTGGTCCCCACGGTCCCTTTTGTCTCTAACACTACAACATTAGGTGGCATTAGCAACAACATATGTCACCCATAATGCCACAAAATGTCGCTCCTAAAGGTATTAACAACGACATTTTGCCGCTAAAGCCCTGTTACTATTGCCCAAATTGTGATGCTAAAGGTGTCGTAAATAAAGCTTAAGTATAGCCGTTAAAGGTGTTGCCCTAATAATACTTTTTAGCTTTATTTATTTTAAATGCATTAAGTCTTTAATAAGTAGCTTAATCAATTTAGACATTGCAAAAATGCAAAAATTACAGAATTCGGAAAACATATTTATATTATAAAAAAACCCAAACTATTACACACAATCTATAATATATGTTTGCAAGTTATTTCTAACACAATGTCTACAAAATATTAGATATAACATAAACTACTTGTCACTACTATTATTGTCATCCTTGTTATTATCATCATGTTCTTACAACTTTTGAATGAACTCCTTAAGTTTATCCTTTTTTCTTGGGTTGCTAAACATTTGGTGAAGAGGATCTAACTACAAAATAAACCAGGAATTCAAATTAACAAAGTACCAAACTTCCAAGTTCATAACAAATGTATTAAGTTATTATCAAATAAGTCACAAATAAACCAAACTACCAACTAGCATTAACCAAACTACTAAACTATCAACCTATCAAAATAAACAAAAATACTAAATTACCAAACTACCAAGTTTACAACAAATGCAATAAGCCATCATCAGTTAAGTCACAAATAAACCAAACAACCAAACTAACATTAATCAAGCTAATAAACTGTCAACGTATCAAAAATAAATCAAAACATCAAATTATCAAACTACCAAGTTTACAACAAATGCATTAAGTCATTAACAACTAATTTTTTATACAACATCAAGGGTATTTTTCAGATACTATATATAACACTATCCTCCATATCTAACCATTATATTTTATTTGTTTTATTGAAAAAAATATTTCAAATTGTACATTTACAAGCGTAGGTGAGATTTGTAAACTTTTGGATAATACAATTTAAATCTGGAAGTTTATCACTAAAAAATGTTATAATAGTTGATGATAAAGTGGTAAAAGAACATAATGATCGATTTTCTTGTATTTTTTCCTCAAAAATAATATAAGTGTAGCTTCATATAGTTCGATATATGGTATGTTAAAATCATTTTTTAACTATTTATTGGAACCAAATATAACATACGTATTCAACTTCCATATCAATATATTTTCTTCTTTATAACTATTGTTTTCTTATAGTGTATATATTGATGGATCGTCAAAGAAATTTAAGGTACACGGTGTTAAGTGACGGACTTTGATAATAATTTATTGAGTTAAATTACGGTTTCGGTCCATGTGGTTTACAAATTTGTTTATATTGGTCCTAGTTTTGAAAATCTCACATATTTGTCCTTATGGTATGCATTTACTTACAAGTTTTGTCCCTCCTTTCGTTAGACTTAATTTTTTCTATTAAGTGGGGGATAAAGTGACCAATATACCCTTATTTTTATTTTTAATTAATTTGTTAAAAAATCTGTCTCTCCACCTTCTTTGTGTATGTGAGTGTATGTGTGTGTTAAATTAGGTGTGCCCAATTTATAGGTTTCTTATTCATTTTGGTTATGTATGATTATAATCGACTTTTTCTCAAATTCCTTAAAACCCCTAAAATTTCACTTCTTCCCAAATAATACATTTTGGTGTTCTGCATTAAGGGGGAGTTTGAGAATGCGTATAAAATCAGCTTATTGACTTATTGACTTTTCGAAAAAGTCATAAGCTATAAGTAAGTAGTCCCTTACTTATGAAAAACTGTTTATTGACCTTACTTATAACTTATTGACTTTTCCAAAAAGCTGATAAGTCAATAAGATGATTTTATAAGTACTCCCAAACACCCCTAAGTATGAAACGAGATCCAGGGATTCATGAGGACACAAATCAGGAACAACACTGTTCCTCCCAAGACTAACTGAATACTAGGGTCGCGATAAAGAAAAAGGCGACCATAATTTTCGATGACGAAGGCGAAGATGAAACTGAACAGAGCGATGATTCAGACTTTGAGATTGTGAAACAACTATCAGAGGAGAAAATGAGGGTTAAGAAACCAGCTACGACAGTGATGAAAACCACCCAGGAGCGAATAAGAAAAGAGGACACAGAAAGAAAAATTAACAAACACTTGATTGGCAGATGTTGATTACGGAAGTGTTGAAGTGTGTAACGGAGGCGTTGCCGGAGAAGAAGATGAGGAAGATGAGGTTGCCGTCATTCAACAATAAGAGTAGGTCGGTGTTGGGGAGGATGAATTAGAAGAATGATGACAATGACGATGAGGATGAGGATGCGACGGAGACGGTGGTGACGGAAACAAGTAGGGTGGTTGCAGTGAAATCGATGCCATAGAGGGAGAACAAAAAAAGATTGTGTTGTGTTTCCATTAACACGATGAATCAGAATCTATTTTAGTACACTTCGTAGATCCAAAAAAATCATAAACCAAGAACAGGAGGGAGAGAGAGTATGAATGAGAAGGAGAGAGGATTTTTTAATAATTAAATTAAAAAAAATTAATTGAGGGTATTTTAGGCATTTTACCCTTCATTTAACAGAAAAAGTTAATTCTAATGGAGGAATTGACCAAACTTGTAAGTAAATACATACCACATGAAAAAAATATGTAGGATTTTCAAAACTAAGACCGATGTCAAAAAATAGATAAACCACATAGACCAAAACTGTAATTTACTCTAATTTATTTAGTGTCATAAGTTACCATAGAACTATTTTTTTAATAAATAAAGAATTATTCAAAAAGTATGATTTCCTTAAATATAAGAAAAGGTCACTGTCTTTAATAACTCATTAAAATTTTATATATTCTAAAAACCATTTATTATATTTTCAGTCCTTTTCTAGGGTAAAAATTAAACAATTATATTATAAATCTACTATACCTAATAAATAAAAATAATTTTTGCCACATGTTCAATTTTTAAAGCCTATTCTCCAACGGACACATGTAATCTTTGTTGCTCCAATTCTATATTTCCCGCTCTTTGTTTTATGTTTTGATTCCTATTATATCTGTTTCCAGTACATAGCTGGAGTTTCCAACTACAGTCCTAAAAATCAGCTACTGATAAGGTAACGAGACCTAATTACTCGGTGTTTGATTTTTCGTTTTCATCAATGGCAGGTTAGATTTATTGTTAATCACCTTTCTATCTCCCTTAATTTCGCCCTCAATTTCTCATTTCCTTTTGAAAATCAAATTATCGAACCATAAATGTTCATCGATTCAATGTTTAACTCCATTTCTCTTGCTCTCGGCTCCCCTGACCTAGACGCTACATCCCCCGACGCTACTGTGAGTGTACATCCTTCTCTGTAGATCATTAATTCCATGGTTTTACTACATAGATTCTCCCATGATTTCCTTATTTAGCGTTTTGATTTTGATATTCCGGTACATCTTGTGGAAATCGTTTAGAGAGCGCCATTGTTTGATTGACGAGGAGAAGATGGCTGCTACTTCTTGCCATGGTGTGTTCTTTAATTTTGTGTTTCTTTTATCTAATTCAAACCAGGAAAATATTGCAATTGAAATCAATTCGACTACAAGAATGCGTCTGTGATGATTCTAATATCTAATCATATATACTTTCGAATTTTGTAAGGTTATTGCAGACTTACTTTTTTCATATCTTTACTTTATTTTATTCTATTATGCAATGTTTTTGAAACCATATGACGATTTCATCTGTATTTTGTGTTCCTCTAATTCTAATTGATGATTATATCCATTTGGTGTTTTTGCACTATTTGTGTTTGATCAAATGTCTGATAGAACTTCATGGATGAATATTTAATCTGGTTAGATGTTTTTGCATTCTATGTGTTCGATCAAATGCTTCATACAACTTCATTGACTAAAATTCAAACCGGTTAGATGTTTTTGCACTCTATTTAATTTACGCGAAATATTCTATTTTCACAAGAAAGGTTTGGATTTCACTGATATTGGCTTTGTCCTTGTGCGTAAACTGATCATAAATGTATAATGATGTTAATCAATTTTACATATTTTTTTGAGTGCTTATCAAGTTTACAACTTTTTTGTGTGTCGTAGGTGGAATCAGCAAAAACTTTATGAATTTGTGGCATTATTCCAAGTGATCTTGGAACAAAAATGTTTAATGCTCTTTCCTGTGACCATCCCTTCTCTTAGAATATGATAAAAAAAATTCCAATATTTTAGATTGTTTGATAAGAAATTTTTAAACCCTGTCCTAAACAACTTTCTGACATGCCACATGCACTTATATTCTGGAAAAGTTGAGGGTATTTGAAATTGTTAGTTTTCTTATTTCTTGAGACTCACATGTAAGTTTTGTTCACACTTTAATCAGCTTCTTTGATGATCATGTGAATGAATCCTTAATGTTGGTAATTAAGATGTACTAAAAATCCGACTTGCTTTTAGAATATTTTGATCCAAACCTTGCTTTTGACTTTTAGTTTTCTTGTGATGACTTAATTTGTTATCTTATGCATTATACCGTTAATTATTACTTTATTAGTTTAACTATGGATGGGGGATGCTTGTAGGTGTCAATCTAGAAGATAAAAGAATGACCTTAAAACAAAAGGTACTATTCCACTACTATTACAACTTATTTTTCCATTTCTTTCATTATTTATGATTTTAAGTGAATTATTAATCATGTTTTTTAGAAGTGAATTCTCTACGTCGAAGCATTAACATGGTAGAAAATGATGTAACTCACCCACCACTATGAAAAGAAGTTCTAAGTTTCGTGGCATGAGTAAGCATAGATGGACAGGTAGATATGAAGCTCACTTATGGGATAAACTTTCTTGGAATGTTACACTGATGAAAAGGGAAAACAAGGTAACCCGATTTCTCTATTTCCATTCATTAGATTCTTTTTTTCTCTAGAAAATCATGGCCTAATTTTGTTTCTTTTTTGGTCCAATTTTAATCGATGATTCGTTCCGATTCGACAGTTTATCTCGGTGAGTGACTGAGTTCATATTTTCACTATTAGTGTTATTTTGAAATTTTAGATCATGAAGCGTATAACTTTTTGTTTGACCTATGTTGAAGGGAACTTGCTAAAAGAGTGCTTGAATCGGTCTCATGTCTGCTCCATTGACCAAACCCCAACATTTCATGATACTGGACTACGATGTCGCTTCTCTTTCCACACTTTTCATACTCTTCACATGTGTCTATTGGTTTCGTTAATTGTTATTGTATCCTGAACTTTTTGATTACTCAGTTGTTGGTAGTATTAGTTGTTGGTAGTATTAGCAGCTGAAAGGGAGAAATCATCAAGTTTTACTTAGTTTTAGGTGGAACAAGTTTTGTGGCACACAAGTAAGTCGATCCAGATATTCCCTTTGATCGTTGCACATTATTCAGGTTTGATTGCTTCTTCATAGTCTTTCCATTTGACTTTTGTATGGAATCCAAATGAGATAATATTGCTGAAGAATTAATAATGGATGTAGATTAAGTGGACAACAGTATAAAGTTTTGTCCCGCAAAAGAGGAAATAGAGCTGCTTAAGGTATTATGTCAATTGGGCTTTTTAAAAAGTTAAACAATGGAAATAACCCTGCTTAAAAATATAAGTAATGTTTTTTATGCTTATGGCTACACAGTAGAAACAGATAAATCGAGCGATAACTATTTTGAAAAGTTAATTTAAAATATGTCTAACAATATGATGGATGCATTTGTATTTGTTTGTAATAAATTATTTTTGGAGCTAATGAAAGTTGCTCGAAAAGAATCTAAGCTTAGAATTTATGTTTTGAAGTGTCTTCTTTATTTTGATTCATGATTATTTTAATATAATCATAATGGCTAAGTAAATTGACTTAGGTAATTACTTTATTCTTAGGTTTCATTTATTCAAGCTATTTTTTCCTGTTTTTGTATTAACCGTATCCTTTTTTATATGATATAAGCAAGAAAATCTGCAATTTTAACCAACTACACCATATGTTTGTTTCTTCGTTCAATGATTCTTACTGATAAGCGACCTCCATATATGTGAAATTATTGAGATAATGAGCTAATTTAGTTGCTAATAGATAGGAATCAAAGTTTTTAAATTTGGAGACAAACCTTGAGGAGTTGAGGTACCGATTTCAGAAGAGGCAGAGGAACTTTGCTTAAGGCGGAGCATGGTGGTCGCCTTTGGAGATCGACTAATAGCTCTAGGGTTTTGGTACGTGAAATTATTGAGAGAATGGCTAATTTAGTTGCTAATAGATAGGAATCAAGTTAAAAGTAGACAAGGACTTAAACTATTGATTTTAGATAAAGAGGGTAAAATTACAAATAAAACATCAAATGTTGTATACAAAGAAGTATTTCAAGCATTTTGAATTATCATTACGTCTTTCATTTTCAGTATTATTCTTTTATTACTTTTGGTACTTATTCTTACTTTTAAGTCATATTTTTAACATAACGTTCTTAATTCCTAACTAAAACTACCAAAATTCATCATATCATGTAAAATATCAAAATAAACAAAATGCACAAATGACAATTTTATCGTATGCAATATTGATATTTTTTATATTATTTTATATATTTTTTAATCATCCCGTGTATTACACGGGTTTCTAACCAAGTTTCATTATATATAATAATCTATACATTAAAAGTATAATTTAAATGAACTCTCTTATAATATGACACGGTGTATGAGAACTTTCACACTCACATCCATATATCTCGTTATAAAGGATTGTTTTAACACCTCTTAAATAAAAAACAGTGCACAAAAAAACCTTTTTTGAGAGTTTAGATTACATTATTTTTTGTATTTAATCAAATCTAATAAAATTTCAAATCAATCAAACTATATTTAATTATGTTTATTTTATGTTTTCTTAATATCTATATTATTACTTATAAACTATTTTAATTTTTTAGTTATTTAACTAATTTAATATCAACATAAATTATCATTATCAATTATCTATAAAATTAGTTTAAATAATTTTCTGTTTTTAATTATTGTTATTTTTTATTTTTTATTTTTTTATATTAATTTTTTTGTATTTTTCTCATTTGTTTTTATATTTACATTTTTTTTTATCATTTTGCACTTGTTATTGTTCTCTTTTTTGGTCTCAATTTGATCCCTACAGTTCCTTTTGTCTCTAACACTACAACGTTAGGTGGCATAAGCGACGAAACATGTCGCCCCTAATGTCACAAAATGTCGGTCCTAAAGGTATAAGCAGCGACATGTCGCCGCTAAAGGCTCGTTACTATTGCCCAAATTGTGTTGCTAAAGGTGTCGCCACTAAAGGTGTCGTATATAAAGCTTAAGTGTCGCCGATAAAGGTGTTGCCCCAATAGTACTTTGTAGCTTTATTTATTTAAATGCATTGTCTTTAATAAGTAGCTTAATCAATTTAGACATTGCAAAAATGCAAAAATTACAGAATTTGAAAAACATACTTATATTATAAAAAACCCAAACTATTACACGCAATCTATAATATATGTTTGCAAGTTATTTCTAACACAACGTCTACAAAACATTAGATATAACATAAACTACTCGTCACTACTATCGTTGTCATCCTATCATCACGTTCCTACAACTTTTGAATGAACTCCTTAAGTTTATCCATTTTTCTTGGGTTGCTAAACATTTGGTGAAGAGGATCTAACTATAAAATAAACCAAAATTTCAAATTAACAAAGTACCAAACTTCCAGTCATAACAAATGCATTAAGTTATTATCAAATAAGTCACAAATAAACCAAATTGCCAAACTAGAATTAACCCAGCTATTAAACTATTAACCTATCAGAATAAACAAAATATTAAATTACCAAACTACCAAGTTCACAACAAATGCAATAAGTCATCATCAATTAAGTCACAAATAAACCAAACTACCAAACTAGCATTAACCACGCTACTAAACTATCGACATATCAAAATAAACCAAAACATCAAATTACCAAACTACCAAGTTCACAAGAAATCCATTAAGTCATTAACAAATAAGTCACAGCATAAACCAATCTACGAAACTACCATAATCCTAACTACTAAACTATCAATGTATCAAAATAAACCAAAATATCAAATTACCAAACTATCAAATTCATAACAAATATATTAAGTCATTAACAAATAAGTCACAACTAACTTCTCTACA
The DNA here is from genome assembly GCA_023525715.1 of Cichorium intybus. Classification (NCBI taxonomy): domain Eukaryota; kingdom Viridiplantae; phylum Streptophyta; class Magnoliopsida; order Asterales; family Asteraceae; genus Cichorium; species Cichorium intybus. Next base: position 61,085,033 of record CM042009.1, on the reverse strand, counting down.
TTGTGATGGATGTGATGACTGGACCGAAAAGTAAGAAGAGTTACTGGAACTCGAAGTTCCAAACAGTTGACGTCTGATCCTCTTACATGTCCTCGTCAAGCACCCAACACTTTTTCAAATATGGTTGTCTCGTTTACATAACTGTTTGAGGAGGCATAGACTTCATATGCTCTTCAAGATCACACACTAAATCATTCTATGTAACACCCCATTTTTATTTTAACGTTTAATTAATTATTGTTTATTTAAATTTTATTTCAGGAGAAATGATTAAATGAATTGAGTATTAATTTTAAAAAATAATTATAAGAATTATAATAATAACAATAATAGTATTGATAATAATAATATGTTATAAAATGCAAAAGATTTAAAAATGTAGTTGGAGGGGCCAATATGTCATTTTAATAAACCTATTTGATAAAGATAATTGTGCATGGGGTTTGATATGGAATTAGAGCATTTTTAGAAGGACCAAAGTTTGCATAAATTGAAACTTTTGCATGAATGGAGCATGGGCCGATAGCCATGCACGAGATTTCTCTGTGATCTCGATTCTTATTTCTTAGAAGCCCAAAGCCCCTACTTGCCTCTTGTATCCCTTCTCCATCTTGTTAGTTGCAAACCTGAGTCCTATACCCCTGCCCACGATTGGACAAAAGTCGTGAACAGGATTATTGCCCAGAACCACATGACGAGAAGGAGGGAGGGTGGAGTATTTCTTGGCTGATTGACTAATGTTGTTGTTGTTGTTGGTCTCGATAGTCCTCCTTAGCCCTACATACATATCGCTACATTATAAATCAAACCCCTTTCCCCCCACGACTTTGGTTGAAATCGAGAACAACGATGAGTTACCGTGAGGGAGAATGAATTCGTGAAGATGAAAAATGGGAAGAATGGCAGCGGGAAAAGAAGAGTTATGCATTTGAGTTTGATCTGCGTGATCTTGGATAGAAATTAAAACAAAATCCCATTTGTAAGTCCTTCTTATCTCTTCTATAGTTTATTTGATTAAGCATAAGACAGAAGCTTTGAAGTGTTCAAAGAGTTTCGAAATGAAGTATAAAATCAACTGGCTAGAATATCTGAGTATTGTATTCTGTGAACATCTTAGGAACTGTGCAATAGTTTCACAGTTGTCTCCTCTCAGAACATCGCAATATTATGGTGTGTCTGAAAAAAGAAATCGAACATTGCTGGACATGGTTCGATCCATGATTATTCGAGCTACATTTCAAATTAGTTTCAATGGGTTATACCCTGGAAACAACAACCCGCATCTTAAACCTTGTACCAACTAAGTTGCAAAGACACCATCTGAAATATGGAGTGGGGTTTGTCTGTAACACCCCAATTTCAAAAAAAAATTTAAAAATCATTTATTACCAAGGTTCCAATAAAACATTTATTCCAAAACATAAAATTGTTCAACATAATACTTAAATTAACAGCGGAAACATTTGAAAATACTAATATAGTTCATTGACATCAATCTCTTGAATGCGACGCGCTGCCGTCAAGCCTTGCCCTTCCCCTTGTCATTTGAATTACCTGAAATGTTATAAAATCAACGGGTAAGCTTAATGCTTAGTGAGTCCACAAGTTACCATACATGCCCACACATTAAACAACCCATCCTCGAGAACGACCCGACCCTACCCGCCATACAACAGCTACGGGCATCCATCATACAACAGCTATGTACACGGGAAGGTTCTACCCATCATACAACAGCTATGGGTTCCCGGTTATGGCCCATCTCATCATACAACAGCTATGGGACAAGACAATAGTCCAACTCGCCATACAACAGCTACGAGGGGACACGCATCAGTACTGAGCCCAACAACAAATAGTCACAGATATAGAGCAAATCATATAACTGTAAATAATATTCAAGATGCCTAACATGCAACATCATATAGTAAGGTGAGGATACTCACCTGAATCACAACCGTCCGGATAATTTGCTAATATTCCAAACTAGGCTCGTCCGATCACCTAAATCCCACATGCACAACATATTAATCACTGACCAAGACTCCTATAGACTTGCCTAAAGGTCAGACCCAACATTTGCTAACAACCATGGGTCGAAAGTAAGCTTTTGGTCAAACAGTCGCTCGCCGCGGCGCGACCTCTCCCTTACGCGTCACGGACTATCATTACACTTACGGGGTTTTACTCGAACCCGCGTCGCCGACATAGCCTGTCTGCGTCGCCGACTCGTAATAGTCCGAAATCCTCTTTTTGCTCTTAACCAGTACAGCCATCGATTAGGGTTCCATTCTACACCCTTCCTGGGATCAGAAACTACCCTAAGGTCACTCTCTTGTGGACATGCAAGTCCATGCATGTCCATGGTCCAAAACCCTAAGTATTACAAGCCATCTAAGATCACTATCCAAGGGATAACACTACATGACGGAATGAAATGAAATATCAGAAGGTAGATCCTTTTACCTTGCTTCTGGAAAACGGAGGAATGCACCCGATTGACTACAAGCCTTTTCCCACGTTGTATCTCTTCCTCCAAAACTTCAAAGCCTCGGAACCAAAGAGCCTCTGCTGAAACTAGTCGACTCCACTCCAGAGAACTTCCAAAAACACGAACCCTAGGGCTGGGACCCTTTATATAGGCGTTTAAATCCGAATTAGGGTTTTTCACATTAGAGGCGCACCGCGTCGCGGGTTCTTTCGAACCGTGCCGCGCGTACAAATCCTACGCGATTCTAGATTCTTCCTAAAGCCGCGCCGCGGATTCTTCCGGGCCGCGACTCGGCGGAACGGGTCTTACAATTCTCCCCCACTTGAATGGATTTCGTCCCCGAAATCTGTGTCTGAAAACAGCTTGGGGTAATACCTCCACATTTTCTTCCTCAAGTTCCTAAGTCCATTCAGACCCCTTACGATGCTGCCACTACACCTTAACTACCCCTATCGTCTTATTTCGTAAAGTCTTTATTTTCCCTTTCTTTGATAGCAACCGGTCGCTCCACATAATTCAAGCGTTCGTCAATTTGGGTACCCTCCAAGGGCACAATTGAAGTTTCATCGGTAATACACTTCCTGAGTCGGGAAACGTGGAACGGTCGTGAATCTGGCTAAGCTGCTCGGGCAGCTTCAATCGGTAGGCTACCTTACCTACTTGTGAGACGATTCGATATGGTCCAATATACCTAGAGCCAGGCTTTCCTCGATTCCTAATAACCCCCTCCCAAGGCGACACCTTAAGAAGAACAAAACTTCCAACCTGGAACTCGAGATCGGACCATCGTCTCGCAATTCCTCTCCCAATTGCACGCTACAGAATGCGTCGCATTGCACAGCCTCAACTAAGAAATCTAGATGTTACTACAAGCCTGATTGAGCCATAGATTCTATCTACTACACTAACAACGATCCGGTATACCCGGGGTCCAACTTTCCAGTACATCGGTACCTTAACGACAAAACTCCGACCGATAAACTCAGGTCCTATCACTGCATATTATCATGATTTTTCTTCCGGCTCAAATCAGTCTACAATCTCTTCCTGAACACATAGAAATCCTGACACCCTCTCCCGTACGACTTCTTGCACAAGAGACCATTTCTCGTGTGCTAACCATTATCATAAAGCACTCTACCAACGTTACATAAGAAACTACAACTCCCACCAAACTAAGAACGTAATCCCGAAGGAACTCCTTTAAGCGTCTACAGTGATCTCCCCATACAGCCATCCTTCTAAGGGTGATGCACAGTACTGAAACAAATTTTAGTGTCGCAACATTACGAACCTTCTCCTAAACTTCTGAGTGAGCTACACCTCCTTACCTGATATCACCATCCAGAGCACCATATCGGGGTACCTTCTCCCGAGCCTTAACATCATCCACCCTTCGTAGACCAGCATACTATAATAGACTTAAAGCGAGCACTCTAACTCCATCAGTCTACGACATCCTCGATTTTATCAACACACTGAGGGGGTTCCTTGGTACTTCCATGATGAACCCATATAGGCATTCCTCCAAATTCTACCTCAGGAACCTTCGGAGACCAAATCAGCTACCTATCTTTTGATGATTGGCCTTGACCTTCCCACCGATCAAACCTCTCTCCTCTTAACCATTCCCCACTTCCTTATCGGCCAGATCACCAATAATCCTCTCCAATATGATACACATCCATGTTGACCCTCGGACAAACGAAAAAAACTTGACACAAACTCTTCGTTCATTACCGCACAAAAACCCCGTCTGTATCTAACATCCAAGGCGACCATAATAGGTTAGCCATCCTCCGCTAACCCCACCCCACAACCTTTATTTACCCGAACTATATCACCTAAAGGCGTTCCCTTCCACGGTTTCCCATCTAAATCCTTATCTTGAATCCAATCCGCCCAGTCTTCATGTCGCCCTAATCCGCCCTTGGTTTTCATTCCTACCAGCTAAGCAACCATCCGAAAATCAAGGCAGTCTTCACCTCAACTACTCCGGCAAATGCGATCATGGAGGGATCCATAATCATTTCTCATCCTACTGAACAATCCTAAGGGTACTAATCCTCGGCACCCAGATAACCATTATCTCATCCTGCACAGAAATCATCTGCCCCACAACCCAATCTGACCAATCAGCCTGCTAAAACCGTATCTCGTACTCGAGGGAACACGACACAGTATTGCTACAATAAAGCACCCGGCACTCCCGATCAGCACGAAGTATTCACCGGAACACAGCACAGTACTACCTCAACATAGCACACTCCATCCGACAACACCTTATCTCTCACCGAGGCACGAGGGGGCACATCCTCGAACAAGGCACAGTACCCCGGTACCCACGTGAGATACCAATCCTCCAGGACGTAAAATCCTTAATCGATCACTACACCAATACGAACCAATGCTCCTGGCCAATGCTTATCCTTGTTCCTAGCATCGCTTAGCATAACCCTCGTCCTGTCTTCATATTATCGTTGCTTAATATGTTGCTTCCGCGCTGACCCTTCCCGATCGATACACAATCTCACCAAAACGTTTCCTTAAAACCTCGCTCCGACCCCTTCCTAACTTCGCCCAGCCTTTCCTGCCTGGGAAGGATTCTCGGCTCGCGATACTTTCATTCCTTGAAACTATTGACTAGCGCTCCTGAGATGAGCTGTCATATATGACACATTCCTTATTTCAAAAATGTTTGTCCTACATGCATAACTCTTGCTGAAGCCTGAAGTAGATTCCCGGTCTCTGAATAATTTCTCTGCGTAAATCCTTCTGAGTATCAGTCCATGCAAGCAGAACCCCTGGTGTCCAAAGTCACCATAGCTTGCGCAATCTTGCAGTCGAACCAACAGTTCGCGTTGTATCCTTAGTCCGGCGTCCCAACTTCCATGCTCTGCCCTTTTTATACCAAACTTGACTCTCTCGCTCCTACTGCCATCCAGGTCCTGAGTTGAAACGAAATACAATCGTCCAACGTTCTCCACGCCTTAATGGAAATAATCAAAAATCCCATGGAAGTGACCACGCATCCCTAGCATGGCCAAGATCCTTGCCTCTTCGCAATGCATACAACCTCCAACCGCTTCCTTGAATTTGCAGAATTCCCTTTACTCAAAGCTATTCCAAACACCTTTACCCTAAGGTGAAAAGCTACTCGATGCACCAATAACCACTTGCTAGCTCCAGCACGCAATGACACTCCCATCTTCCTCCTCCATGTCACAACTTTCCCTTTTCGAGGCCTTAGCCCCTGCCGGCGAGCTCCCTGCCTTGTTAGATCGCGGGTATCCATCCCCACGCCGTCTCCCTCATTGCCATGAGACTTCCATCCTCAATGGTCGGTTATGTCACATTGGGAACCCTTCTTCCCTTTCCGCTTCAACCCTCTACTTGTGGCTATCTGTCCAAGGAGCCATCTTCTGTGGGTCTTTATCCCATAAGTCACACACTACTCGCATTTTTCGTTATACCTTGTACGTAGTCTCCAATTACTCTAACTTCAGCTGGGTAGCAGGAGTCAAGGTCCATCAGCTTCAGCAGCTGGACGGGCCCCTCCTGCTCTTCGAGTGACACAAGTCGACATAATGTCGGCACTTAAATCAATCTGGATTCTAGTCCATTCCCTAAAGGTGTACCTAGTAATCCTTTGGAACCTATCTGCAGATTCCCAATTCACAGTTTCCAACAAGCTGCCAATCCCTTCTCTCTCTATCATCATAACCCAAGCTAACGCTTGATAATTCGTAATGCAAGTACTCCCATATTCTAGTAGCTGAGCTATACACGCATTAAGCTTCATTTATTCTCTTAGAACACCAACTCTCCCCCACTTGGAATCTGTGCCAATACCTAGTACTGATCGCGATCGATAAGCGCCTCGAACCTTTGTAACAAATCCAATCCTCATACCATGCCGTTAGTCCATTAAACAGGGATAAGGTCTATCGGGATTCATATCCATAGACCTTCGAAACATCGACATGCAAAACTCAGATGCATCGGCTAGCAACCCGGATGCATCGCCTAACCCATTGCTATCAATCATAACCCTCGTTGATACCTCAACTGCGATAAATTTCTGCACCTATGATCCATCACGATCTACCTCAATCGGTTACACCCGAAACTACTCCCAATCCACTCTTCATTACCGAACATCGCCACGATAAAGACGTGTGCTTCCTTTTCGCCATTAACCCATAATGTGAATCATACCTGATTCTCTATCCTACCCGGTTCCTTAGAATTTTGGGTAACTCTTCCTGACTCATGTATGAATCCTGTGCTTTCGGTAGTACGGGCCCTGTACTACCTTCCACACCTATTCATACTTGTTCTAGAATTTGTCCCCCAATACTCTAATTCACCACTCACTCATCTATTTGACATTGGTATTCATACTGTCTCGCACCCAAGTGCCTAACACTTATCCTAGGCTACCTAGGATCTCACACCCCACCCGTGCCTAAAAGAACTTCTGCTAACACCATCAAGTCGCCTCACGGACACACAATCGTACACAATCGAGAATAAGATAGACATTAAAATAAATGATCCTACCCCAAAGTCACAACCAAATAAGGAACAACCAGTAAGGCTAGACCAAGAATTCTTAGGCTATCTTATCCTAATTGTATATAACCCAATAGCATTCACTAAGCAACCTAATAGTGTTAGCATAGATTCTAAAGCAGCACAAATAACAAAACAACAGGCAGAAGGCATCTTAATCCAAGCATTTCTAGCATGCATTTCCTAACTAAATTCCACGCCTATTTTCTGGCATACATATATCATCACATAACACAAACTTGGCATGGGTAATTGGGAATCACAAAAACTTACTTGAGCTCGGTTGACGGTTCGCATCGCATCTCATTCTTTTCGAAACTCATTATCCGTTAAAAATCATAAGTTAGGTGTGCATACCATGTTTCAAACCCCCAAGCAACAATCAAACAAGAACATGCAAGGGAATCTTCCACATGTTATTCAACCCAACTACTTAAAACTTTTATAGAGAAAACATTATTTCTTTAACGAAAAGCTCTCAGTCCTAAGTTTGAGTTTGGATTCCCAATACAGTTCATCCAAATCCCTCAAACCAAGGCTATGATACCAATTTGTAACACCCCAATTTCAAAAAAAAATTTAAAAATCATTTATTACCAAGGTTCCAATAAAACATTTATTCCGAAACATAAAACTGTTCAACATAATACTTAAATTAACAGCGGAAACATTTGAAAATACTAATATAGTTCATTGACATCAATCTCTTGAATGTGACGCGCTGCCGTCAAGCCTTGCCCTTCCCCTTGTCATTTGAATTACCTGAAATGTTATAAAATCAATGGGTAAGCTTAAAGCTTAGTGAGTCCACAAGTTACCATACATGCCCACACATTAAACAACCCGTCCTCGAGAACGACCCGACCCTACTTGCCATACAACAGCTACAGGCGTCCATCATACAACAGCTATGGACACGGGAAGGTTCTACCCATCATACAACAGCTATGGGTTCCCGGTTATGGCCCAGCCCATCATACAACAGCTATGGGACAAGGCAATAGTCCAACTCGCCATACAACAGCTACGAGGGGACATGCATCAGTATTGAGCCCAACAACAAATAGTCACATATATAGAGCAAATCATATAACTGTAAATAATATTCAAGATGCCTAACATGCAACATCATATAGTAAGGTGAGGATACTCACCTGAATCACAACCGTCCGGATAATTTGCTAATATTCCAAACTAGGCTCGTCCGATCACCTAAATCCCACATACACAACATATTAATCACTGACCAAGACTCCTATAGACTTGCCTAAAGGTTAGACCCAACATTTGCTAACAACCATGGGTCTAAAGTAAGCTTTTGGTCAAACAGTCGCTCGCCGCGGCGCAACCTCTCCTTTACGTGTCGCAGACTATCATTACACTTACGGGGTTTTACTCGAACCCGCGTCGCCGACATAGCCTGTCCGCGTCGCGGACTCGTAATAGTTCGAAATCCTCCTTTTGCTCTTAACCAGTACAGCCATCGATTAGGGTTCCATTCTACACCCTTCCTGGGATCAGAAACTACCCTAAGGTCACTCTCTTGTGGACATGCAAGTCCATGCATGTCCATGGTCCAAAACCCTAAGTATTACAAGCCATCTAAGATCACTATCCAAGGGATAACACTACATGACGGAATGAAATGAAATATCAGAAGGTAGATCCTTTTACCTTGCTTCTGGAAAACGGAGGAATGCACCCGATTGACTACAAGCCTTTTCCCACGTTGTATCTCTTCCTCCAAAACTTCAAAGCCTCGGAACCAAAGAGCCTCTGCTGAAACTAGTCGACTCCACTCCAGAGAACTTCCAAAAACACGAACCCTAGGGCTGGGACCCTTTATATAGGCGTTTAAATCCGAATTAGGGTTTTTCACATTAGAGGCGCACCGCGTCGCGGGTTCTTTCGAACCGCGCCGCGCGTACAAATCCTACGCGATTCTAGATTCTTCCTAAAGCCGCGCTGCAGATTCTTCCGGGCCGCGACTCGGCGGAACGGGTCTTACATTATCCTTCACTAGCACATGTAAAAGTTTTGGGGTTGTGACATTTTTGTTCATCGTGAAGCTCGTGACAAGCTTGAACCTAGATCAGAGAAGTGTCATTTCATTGGGTAACCCCGCAAGTCCTTTGGATACTTGTTTTACAAACCTTCTAAGAACAAAGCGTTTATGGATCGAAGGAGAGTCTTTCTTCAGAGAAAACTCATATCCCAAGAATCCAGTGGGAGTAAGATTGATCTTGAACATATTCAAGAGTCCACCTCCTCTTCGCATATCCAGTAGAGTTAGTCACACTCCTGAGTTTTATATTACTGAAAGTGACGTACTGATCGGTGATAGTGCTCTGGTTAGTGAACAAGTTTGGATAGAGAACATTGAGAACAAGATTCAGTCCATGTATGATAACCAAGTTTGGAATTTGGTTGATCTTACACCTGGCCTTAGAACTAGTGGGAGTAAGTGGATCTTGAAGAAGAAGATCAACATGGATGGTAATATACATACATTCAAAGCATGATTGGTTGCAAAGGGTAATACTCAGACTCAAGAGATTGATTATGAGGAAACCTTCTCACCAGTAGCTGAGATTAAGTCTATTACGATATTGTTTTCCATAACTACATTTTATGAGATATGACAAACAGATGTTAAAACCGCTTTCTTTAACGGAAAACAAAGAGGTTGTGCATTCGGCACAAGCGGAGGGTTTTTTACATGCAAAATATCCATATAGAGTGTGTAAACTTGAGAGATCCATCAGTGGACTTAAACAAGCATGTCGCAGCTGGAATCTTTGCGTTCATGAAAATGCCAAAGAGTTTGGATTTTCAAGAAGCCAAAATGAGTCTTGTGTTTATTTCAAAGCTAGTGGGAGTGTTGTAGGCTTCCTAGTATTGTATGTAGATGACATACTAATTATAAGAAACGATTTTCCAACGTTGCAAAGTGTAATGACTTGGCTTGTGAAATGTGTCTCTATAATGAACATATGAGATGCAACATACATATGTGGTATAAGGATCTATAGAGATAGATCAAATCGTTTAATGAGTCTTAGCCAAAGTACATACTTGAGTATGATCCTGAAGAGATTCAAGATGCGTGAATCCAAGAGAGGGTTGTTGGGATTCGATCATATAAACACAAAATTCATACAACGGAGGTCTTAACAAGATCAAATCACATAAATATCCATGAAAATAGTCTAGGATCATGCAGTTCATATCAGTTTTAGCAGCTTTAAATCATAAACAGAATGTACATCAGCTAATCACCTTCTTTGATTTCTGGTTAATGCCACGATGTTGAGGATGAACATGATCCAAAGTAGAATCCATCTGATGATTCACACCCAGGATCTCCATAAAACCAGACAGACGGAATTTCCACTTGGGAAAGGAGGCAAAGAACTGTAACCCTGGAGAGGGAAGAGAATTGCATTTGGATTTGTACGATCTTTTTACATGATTCTCAAAAGAATAAGGTAGCGTTGCAATAAGAATTTTTATTATTGTTTATGCAAATTATTATTATTGATTTTATATACAGTAGAATTCTTTAAGAATGTTTAATTCTCACAAACTCTCTTGAATGTAGTTGTATTCTTTAAGAATGAAAGTATAATTTTAAATCATCAAGAACCTGCGTTTTTTTTTGTTTAAGTAATTCATAAACAAATGTATATATTGAATAAAATTGGAGATTTAATTTCATTTTTATTAATTAATTTGACTTAGTTGCCTAAAATATATGTAATATTTAATTTCTCTCTCTTAATAAAATGACATATTTGCTCTTATAATAGATTAGGTCAAATTATATAGTAAATGTTATTCCATTATAATAACGTGTACCATAGGATTATAGCCTTTCATTCTTTTAATCTAATTGTCATAATTTGGTCACATATTCACACAGTACTTGTGATTTATATATATATATATATATATATATATATATATATATATATATATATATATATATATATATATATATATATATATATATATATATATATATATATACTAGTTGTAAAACCCGTGTATTACACGGGATGATACAAAAAAATTATTAATTAAAAATATCTAAACATTAATAATTTTACATAAGAAATTTGTTTGTGTATCGTGAAATCTTACTTTTGATTTTTACTATTACGACTTTGTATTTTGATAAATATAATTGATTATGAGAATGTCACCGATACTAAAATCAAATTCACTATTATGATTGGAATCATTTTTCAAAATATTATGACGTCAATTGTCTATATTGTCTCCCAAATCGTTCTACACCATTAAAAAAATAATATGATATTAAAAACAGTTAATTTTGAAATTGAATGATAATTAAAACGATCATTAAGGAGTAAGAAACGTTACAAACCAATTAGCTTTTTTTAAGAAATTTAAAATTATGAGAAAATGACATGTGACAAAATGAATATGGTGATGACATGTGTCTTTGAGTTACTTATTTATTAGGATAGGATATATATATATATATATATATATATATATATATATATATATATATATATATATATATATATATATATATATATATATATATGAAAGGGTTCAAATGAGAACCATTAAAAGATTAAGAACCATGAGAACCGATATTCACATATTAAGAATCATGTTTTTTTTGATTTTTTTTGTTTTTTTACACTTGTTTATTATGTGAAAATACATCAAACTTAATAAATTTTCTTATTTTTAATATGTTTTACACTATTCACGATATAATAAAATTTGTAGTTATTAAACTGTGAATATTATGACGTAAAAATGTTTTTCTTTAAAACACATCAATATTGATAACTAATATCAAAAGAAGGATAATTATATATATTTATGTGTTTGATAATTTTGTTTTGATAAAAAGAAAGTGTTAAAAATAAAAAATACAACGTTATTAAACTGTGAATTAGTAGTTCTCACGGTTCTCAATTTTTTAGTGGTTCTCATTTGAACATTATATATATATATATATATATATATATATATATATATATATATATATATATATATATATATATATATATATATATATATAAGCGATCGGGTGAGGACTCTTCTTAAAGTGAGGACTCGTGAGGACACCTTAAAAAAATTAAAAAAAAACTAAAAAATATATAAATAGTAAAATGGATCATAGTACTATATTGGAGAAAAAAATTCGAAAAAAAACTTTTGGATCATTATTTTTTTTATAATGAAACAATGATCAACAAAATAAAATTTTTTATGGATCATTACTGTTTCTCAATGATCCAAATTTTTTTTTCCATTTTTTTTGGATCATGATATAGTATAATTCTCGATTTTATAATTTTTATAATTTTTATATTTTTTTTCAAATTTTTTAAGGTGTCCTTACGAGTCCTCACCGAAAAAAAGAGTCCTCACCGGAACGGGACCCTATATATATATATATATATATATATATATATATATATATATATATATATATATATATATATATATATATATATATATATATATATATAAGCATAGGCCTCTAAAATGCACATATTTAAGCATTTACGAAAAAAAATTCCGAAAAAAAACGACTTTTTTTTGAAAAAAATTTGCACCTGTGCAAAAACAAAATTTGCACATGTGCAAACTTTTTATATGTACAATTTTTTTCAAATTTTTTTATAGAACGCCTTAAATATATGTTAGAAAGACATCCATAAAAAAAACTTGAAAAAAAGTGTACGTATAAAAAAGTTTGCACATGTGCAAACTTTTTTTTTGCACATGTACAAACTTTTTCAAAAAAAAAAGTCGTTTTTTCGGAAATTTTTTTTGCGACCCGGTCCCATTTTGAGCGTCTAAGAGGCCTATGGGGTCGGTTTTTTGAAAAACATATCGGTTTGGGAGATATAGGATTGATCCAAAAGGAGTTGGGAGTTCTCGGGTTTTCGGGGTGAAGTTGGTTCTCAAAAGATCCTAAGTCTATATATATATATATATATATATATATATATATATATATATATATATATATATATATATATATATATATATATATATATATATATATATATATATATATATATATATATATATATATATATATATATATAGAATCAGGATCGGGTAAGGACTCTGATTTCGGTGAGGACTGTGAGGACAAATCTGGACCTCTAATCTTGAAAAATGGGTGGCTAAGATTCATTGTGAAAAAATTGACACATCTTAAAAGCTTGGGGTCTAGTTGTCTAAAAATTAAAACTAGTGGGTGGATAACACAAATTAAGAAGGGTAATATAGTAATCTGATCGGGTACCCCACCCATTGCGACACTTGTCACAATCTCGTTTGCTGGGTTTTTTTTATTCCACCAACTTAGTTTTTGGGCCATAACTTTTTTTTTCTTTGTAAAAAAAAATCTGAAAAAACTAAGTTATTAAAAATTAATTTTCTACAAAACAAGCACCATCATGAAAATTTGAAAAAAAAATATTTTTTATTTTTTTATTTTTATAAAAATCAAAAAATAAAAAAATTCTACAAAAGTTTTAAAATTTAAGGGGACATTGTAGACATTATATTAGTAAGTTTGCAAAAAGAATTTTTTGAAAAAAAAATGTTTTTAAGTGTTTATTTTTATATTTTAAGTAAAAAACTATCAAAATAGCAAAAAAAAACATACATGATTCAAAAATATTAAGAACAAAAATATGTTTAATGATTCAAACTGTTATAAACTAATTATTTTATGAATCAAAACTTATCAAAATAGCAAAAAAAATATACATGATCCAAAAATATTAAAACCAAAATATGTTTTATGATCCAAAACTTATGATCCAAGATTCAGAATTAGTTATGATCCAAGATCCAAAACGAGTTATGATGCAAAACGAGATATGATGCAAAACAATTTTTAAACGACAAACGTAAAAAAAAAAAAAAAAAAAAAAAACGAAAAAAGAAAAAAACTGGAAAAAAAAAATAATAAAAAACCCGGCTAAATTATGTTGTACGGACGTGAGTAACATGTGATTATATCATCGAGTCCGTATTACGTTCCATGGACGAGCGCCGCATGGGATTATGTCAAATCCAATAATTACGTTTGACGTTATTGCCCTTAAGGAAATGAGTGGACGAGAATTGTCCTCGCAGTCCTCACCCAAATTGAAGTCCTCACCGGATCTGGATCATATATATATATATATATATATATATATATATATATATATATATATATAGGGTCCGGTTCCGGTGAGGACACTTTTTTCGGTGAGGACTCGCGAGGACACCTTAAAAAATTTGAAAAAAAATATAAAAAAAATACAAATCATAAAATCTAGAATAGTACTATATCTATATCAAAAAAAAATTTGAAAAAAAAAAATTGGATCATTGAAAAACGTAATGATGCAATTTTTCTGTTTTTATTTTGGATCATTATTTAATTATAAAAAAACTAATGATCCAAAAGTTTTTTTTTGAATCTTTTTTTTCTCCGATATAGTACTATGATCCATTTTATTATTTATATTTTTTTTAAATTTTTTTAAAATTTTTTTAAGGTGTCCTCGCAAGTCCTCACTTTAAGAAGAGTCCTCACCCGATCCTGATTCTATATATATATATATATATATATATATATATATATATATATATATATATATATATATATATATATATATATATATATATATATATATATATATATATATATATATATATATATATATATATATATATATGTCAAAGTTCATATAGACAAAGAGTTGGATAAGTTTCTTATCGCAATCAAATCCACAAATATATTGGTTTTGTCTATATTATATTTTATCAAATTTTGTTTGATCATATATATCGAATACATCAATTATGTGTTTTTTAAATGTAAACGTAAAAGCGAAATGAAGAGAGCCACGCGAAGGTAGGACTTTTGCTTGGTTGCTAATATTGAGACATCACCCTCGTCTTTTATCATTGTACTGTTCCAGTCCCCACAAATTAATCCCTGGTCCAACAAAGGACGGACGTTCTCGTCCTTACAAATAAGATTGATGCCAAACAATACGGTTGATACCTAACGATACGATTGAATGCTAGGGAGTTTTTTTGCAGTCACCCTCATCTCATTTATACGATTAGTAACACGTCGCAGTCGTTGAGTTCGTGGTTGGCACTTTGTGTCGATAAGATAACCTTACTATAGTGTCACATTATAGCAGGTGTACTATTAACATCTAGGGCCGGTCAATTGGTTTTCAATGCCCTGGGCAAAATGTTAAATTAATGCCCATATATATAAAAAAATTTATGTAGCGACATTGAAACAACTTTTATGGTCGGTCTAAATTCATGGTAATACAAGCAAAAAACATACAGAATCATTTAAAACGAGCCTTCGTGCATTTTTGTTGAAGCAAAAACAATTATTATTTTAAGATAATCTAGACTTTGTAGAAATCGACTCGTGATACTTAAAATTGCTAACCGGTACCGTCAACAAAATTTTATATGCAACCAACACATTGGAAACATATCCATTCAGCCTTCTTTAGAATACACCAACCATTTTCTATCACAAAATTCACTGTTTCTCAACTTACGAACATAAAATTCATAACAAAAATGTCTACAAAGTGCATGTTTTGGAAAAATGATGTTATTTTCAACATCACTAAATGACCCTTTTTCTCTTTTATCCATGACCAAAGCCTGCACAAAACATAAACTAGTATCACAATCAAATTAATAAAAAATGAGAAATTAGTTTAATAAGAAATCAAAAATCAGAACTTGAAATGCTTATCAGAAATCAGCAATCAGATTAATCAGAAACAAGAATCAAAAATCAAAAATCGGATCAAATTAATTAAAAATCAGATAATTAGAAATCAGAACTTGAAATCCTTATCAGAAATCATAAATCACACATCAGGTTTTAAAAATAAAAAACCGAAATCGAATTATTCTGAAATCATTACAGATTATTCAGAGCAGAAAAACAATTACCTTAGAGAATTAATCGACAACTTTAGTCTTTACTTCTGCCTTATATCAGTTATATATAAAAACTTAAATTTGAGGAATTTAAACACTATCAGCAATCAGATTTCTGAATGGTTATGAAAGAAATTTGAATAACTGGCAAAAACATACCAAGGAGGCAAGGCAAGAACGTCTTCAACAATTGAGCAGGAACGATTAGAAGAACCAGTTCATTCAATCACCTAGGTTCAGTGCTTCACTTCAGCAAACCAATCAAAAAGGGATGAATAGTAGAATCGGTGATTACTGATTAGAATTTAAGAGGAGTGAGAGTGACGAATGAGAAGGAATTAGATAACAGATGATGAGATAAGGATCGCGAGTGAGAGACATGAGTTTGATTGTCGATTGAAACCTGATAGCTATTTGAATCCTCTTCTCCACATGCCTCGTCTTCTTCATCATCTTTATTATGCTTGTTGGACTTGGTGTCGGTAATGTTTACTTGCTTAGAATAACGTGAAGTCAGAACTCGGAAGTCGAAAGCGTGGAGCAAAATTACCGACCTTAGGTTTCACAATGGCGTGAAGGCGCGCTGCCTTTCCAGCGGACTTGATCTGGATCACATACGTAACCCAAATAACATATATCCTCCATTACAGGCCCTAGAAAAATGATGCCCCCTTACAAGTTGCTGCCCTAGGCCATGGCCCAGCTCGCCCTAGGCTTGGGCCGGCCCTGTTAACATCCAAGCTCAAACAATGCTCAAAAACCATAAACAAATCAGATATGCTCATGAAACTATAGATCGAAACACCGAATGACTAAAAATAACTCTTTTTATAAAAACCAAACTGATAACAATCATTCCTAAAATAGGAGTCGAATGATTGCTCCTAGATCTAAGACGTAACCTCTATGGTTAGAGAAATTTCTTGATGCGGAATATCTGTAGCACAAGAGTTGATACAAAAAACCAAAATATCGCAATTTAAACTAACGCTAACCAACTATGAAGTGTAAAACTGAAATATTACGAAATTGAGTCAAAGATGTCAGAGTTCTACTCAATGATCGATCTCCGCTTCCTGAAATTTGACCTAGATACCTTTATTTATAGTTGCAAGATCTGACAGTTCACGCCGCCGACTAGATCTTTTCGCGTCGCGAGTCTGCCTTATCCCCGATTCTTCGCGTTTTGAAGTTTGAGTCAAATTTCGGATCACGTTCTTATCCAACGCCTGGCGATGCGAATGCCAATACTCCACGTCGCAAGCTTCTCTTGATCTTTATCCTTCGTTTCCATCCTTATTTTTGGCCAATTTTACACTTAAACTCTCCATTTAGAATGTTTTTTCATGTACAAACACTTATACTAAAAGTGAGCATTATTAGTTCTTTTACAAAGATAAAACAACTAAAAATCGGTCCAATAACGGGAAAATATGTAATATAAAAGCGCGTTATCAATTTTCGTTAGTTTTTACCCACTAGTTATTGTCGTAGTGTTATTATTTTATTAGACATCTAACATCTTGCAAAAGTTTAATTACTGTTTATTTTTTTGGTAAATTGGAAAAAAGATACGAAGTTTACACAAAATTTCAGTTCTGGCACTGTGTTATTATTATTATGTTTTTTGCAATTAAGTCACCAAGTTTTCTAATTTGTTGCAATTTTGACTATTTGACGTGTCAACCAAGTTGTCTGCACGTGACATGATGACATGTCAGTTTTTGCTACGTGGCGCTGACATAACATATGCTGAGTTGACACAATGTCAAAATAAAAAAGAATATAAAATGTAGTGACTTAATTACAAAAAAATATACAATGTCAAAATCATAAAAAAAAAACTAAAACGTAGCAACTTAATTGCAAAAAAAAAAAAAATTATGTCAAAAACAAATTTTTATGAAAACTTTGTGATTTTTGTAAATTGTACACCGTGCATCAAAATTTATGTATACCAAGAAAATTATTATTTTGTAAATGTTTACTAGAAAAATTGTTTGTCACCATATTTCATAAAATTTAGTAGACCATCCAATTTTAATTCATTCATTTGTTACCTTATTTCATAAAATTAAGTCCATTTTTTATTTTAATTGTGATGACTATTTAATCAAATATTCGTTCATCTTTCTAAAGTAAAGTTATCATCGATATGTAATAGGCTACAACTAAATTCAAAAATAGTTATTAATAGACAAAAAAATAAAAAGTGTATTTTTTGTGTAAACTTTGTGTAATTATTGCAAAAAACTGACATGTCATCATACCACATTATCATGTCACGTCATAAAAAACTAACACGTCATCATGTCATGTCATCATGCAACTTGGTTGACCGGTCAAATGATCAAAATTGTGCAAACAAATTAGAAAACTTAGTGATTTAATTGTAAAATAATAATAATAATGATAACATAGTTTCAAAACCGAGATTTTGTATAAACTTAGTGTATTTTTTGCAGTTTACTCTTAGTTTTTTAGGGTTATTATGAATACTATTTATATAGCAATTTGGTAAGCGGAACTAATCATTTACAAAATATATGGTAATTTAGTATTATAGATAAAAGGAATAATAAATATAGTGGCTATAGTTGTATGAATATTTGTGATTATCTGTTTTGATAATGTACACAGCTCTGTCGAAATCTTTTGTAGGGAAATAAATTTAGATTGTCGTACGAAGAATTTGCTGGAAAGAATAGGTTTATTATTTTATTATTATTTTTTTTTTGGAAATGGTTTTAAACAAAAATATGGAATCCTATTCATTGAGGTATTGGATAATCGGTTATAATTTTGTGTTCTCTTCCGTAATACTTAGTTCTGGTATATTATAGGGCGATTTGGGCATTTATCATAAAAGTCCTTAAGTTTTTCAAAAAAGTTTGGTTTTGTCATTCTATGGATTTTATGTCCATTAAAGCCCAAAATTTGTAATTTTTTTTTCCATCTTTGTCCTCGAAACCTATTATAACAGGTTTCCAGGTTATCATGAAATTATTTTCACATAGAAGTCTGTAAGTTTTTCGAAAATGTTCGTTTTGTCCTCCAACACCGCCACCACACATCACCACCACCCACCACCACTACAGTGGAGGTGGTGGTGGTGGTGGGTGGTGGCGGTGTTGAAGGATAAAACCGAACTTTTTTGAAAAACTTAAGGACTTTATGAGAATTTAATTTCATGGTAAAAATGTAAAAAATATGTAAACTTAAGGACTTTTATGTGAAAATAATTTCTTGGAAACCTGCTATCACAGGTTTCAGGGACAAAGATGGAAAAAAGTTTGTAAATTTTGGGCTTTAGTGGACATAAAATCCATAGAAGGACAAAACTGAATATTTTCGAAAAACTTAAGGACTTTTATGAGAAAAGCCTTATATTATATGCCAAAACAATCTAAGATGACTTAGTCAATGAATTGGATAAAAATAATTTATTGAGGTTAGGCCATTCACATAGGTGGAACTGTGGAAGAGTGAACATAAAATGGATATCTAAGTAGAAATGTTTATTAGCTTTATAAGTGAATGCTCGAATAAATTACTACAAAAGTTAATTAATATAGTATTGTGTTGTTTGGTTATCTCAGTAGGTGAGACAAAAAATGAGGATCAAGTTTTGTCGGAAAATGGTGACAAAAGCCTTTGTTTACGCCATCAAATGGTGCATTGAAAATGAACTTATTATAGACGTGTGGAAATGGAACCGATGACAACTATTCTTTCTCTTCATCCTATCTCCAAGCTTGTTAATTTGCTTTATTCAATAGATTTCTGTTCAATGAGTCTAAATAGATTAATAATGAGGGACATAGACGTGTCTCATTAGGCTATCGATAGTGCATGAAAACTAAATCTAGGACAACCTTTCCTTTTCTTTTTCTTCATGTAATTTAAAAATGTATTGAGAATAGCAAGAGCAAATCATACAAAATCGACATGTTTCATTAGATCACGAGTTTACTAGTTTGAATAATGCATAATCAAATTACATGATAACTCAAATCCAAAGTCATTTCTCACATGAGTTTTCATAGTTGAATGTTGGTCAACTTCAACAAAGTCTTGTGAGGTCTTAGATGAAACAGCGTGGAGGTATTAGGG
This sequence comes from Cichorium intybus, assembly GCA_023525715.1. Classification (NCBI taxonomy): domain Eukaryota; kingdom Viridiplantae; phylum Streptophyta; class Magnoliopsida; order Asterales; family Asteraceae; genus Cichorium; species Cichorium intybus. The sequence goes on along the minus strand of CM042009.1, from coordinate 61,064,863 downwards.
TGTTGATTTCTTCCGCGAAACTTCGACCTAACTCTTGTGAGCTCTAAATGAAATCACTTGAATCCTATGATCAGGGCCGGCCAGAATATTTTGGAGGCCCTGTGCAAGTTAATAAATTTAGCCCCAATCAATTATTTGTTATTTCTTACGTTTTTTTATATCTCGATTCATTAATTATAGGAGGCATACAAAATCAACAAATAATAGAAAACAGATTAACAGAGAAAACACCAAACTATTTGTAAATTATAGATTTCCTTCAATCATTTTCAATGCTAAATTCTGCAGTAATTGACTGAATGAACCAAAATGAAAATCTAAAAGAAAAACAAAACTACAAAATTAGATTAGATTCAAGAGAAACAAAATCTGATGTGATGAGAAACACTCAAACAGAAACTGTGAAAGTGAAACAGAAAATCGTGAAATTGAAACAAATACTTTAATTCTGAGAACCAATTTCAATTTCAGAAACTGTGATTAAAGACTCCCTTAATTCTGATTTCTGAAAAGTGAGATCATTGAAGACTCCAGTGCTTGTGCTTGTTTGCTAATCGGGTCCAAGAATACGAAAAATACTTAAGAGTGAATTGAATCAGATTGGAACAATATTGATTCGATAACTTCGGAATCGCTAAAGAGTAAAGAATAAAATTGAATACAAATTCAGATTTTAGAATCTGATTCGAGAAAACAAGAAAGACTTAAAAACGATACGAACCTTGAGCATATTGCGTCATTGCGATGTACCATTGCAAGAATTCAATCGTCAATCGCAATTAGGTTCCTGATTTTTCGAGATAGAAGTTCCCATTACCGAGATTGGTGGAGCTAATAATGGTTATCGTTCCAATCAACATTTGATTCCCGCTTTTACGTCTTTACCACTTTGCGATTTCAGTTTTCACGTTTTTAGTTTTACAGACAGGTTGTGAAGAATATGGGCTGATGGGCATTACATGACTTTAAAATTTTGGGCCCCTGGTAGAATCTATGCAGTTATCGCGGTCAAAACCGTAATCGCGGTAACCTACCGATATTTAATGTTGCGGTTCTCGCGGTGGTATAGCGGTTTTTTAGTAATATGTAAAATTTATATATTAGACTATTACTAGTAGAATTAATATCATAAAAGTCATTCAAAAAACATCACATAATGCTTAATTTAAGAAATAAGTCACATAATATAACATTCTAATATAGAAAATGTCAAAATATCAAAAAAAAAAAAAAAAAAAAAAAAAAAATCCTCCACCCGGATAATAGCGGTAAATCGCGGTCATTATCGCGGTAAATCGCGGTGAATCGCGGTAAATCGCGGTGGTATACCGGCGCTATACCGGTACCGCTATTTTCCACCGCTAAACTGAACCGCGATTATGCTGACCACCGCGAACCGCTATACCAGCGCTATACCGGCGCTATACCGGCGCGATTAACTACATAGGGTAGAATATGGGCCCAGTTCAAAAGAAGCAAACAGGCTCTTGAACCCCCCTCCCTTTTTGGGTTGGGCCTGCTCATGATGGTTTTAATGTCTTGTTTAATTCTTTAAACATAGTGAGAGTTGAAAGCTTTAGAGAAAACCGCTTAAATCCCCTATTATTTTTCAACATATAATTAAAATTATTCATATTAAAATATTATAGTAATTTAAATAAATATATTATTATTTTAGTTTAAGGTTACAACTCAGACTTTTGCACTCTTCCATTTCACGATGTAGCCGCTATTGAGTTTAGAGAGTCTGGTCTTCTTCACTACTCACTCTTAATCCAGTCTTCCCGCTCGTTGTCCACTACTTCAACGTCGTCGGTCAAGTGGTCGACATTTGATTCCTCATACAATAAGATTCAAATGTCGACCATTGACTTCTGTACATGCATATTCGACTGGTTTATATTTCCCCTTATTTTTAGATTCCAATTTAAATTAATCCACAATTACTATCTATCTTGAATCTAGTCTTCTAATGCCTATTAAAAATACATTTTTAGCAAGTATTTTGGCACATATGAAACGATTTTATGCTTAAACTATAAAAAAAATATTATGGTGTAGTGTTTTACTCATTAGATAATTATCAAAAATATAGATGTATGTAATATCTATATTTTGGGGTTAGAATTTTTTGTCCTTTTTGGTAAAAATATTTGGAAAAAAATTAATAAAAAATTAATGAAAATATAAATAAATAAACTAAATTGTAGAAATATATTTAAATAAGTTAATATTAATAAAATATGAAGCTTCTATGTTACTGAAAGTTAAATAAAGGTTAAAAAGAAGATATTAGTGAAAAACGACTAAGTTTGCAAATTTGAGAAACTATTGTGTAACCTTTTGTTAAGCTAAGATTAAGGACTCACATGTTAAGAAAACTACTAGTTAAAAGTTTAAGTCGAGTTTCCTAAGTTAGAAATATTAGTAAAAGTCTTTTTGAGAAATTTAATATGAAAGGACTAAACTTGTATATCTTCTCCATCTTCTTCACAAGAATAACATAGGGTTTGCTGATTTAATCTATTTTTGGATTTTCTATATAGAATTGATGTTTTACTTGATTTCATAGTTAGTTTTCTATATTAGATAATTATTATAGCTTCAATCTTCTTCTTCAATGCTTGTATGTGAGATAATCTATTGATGATGTTAATAATAAATTATATATCCAATGGAGTTGTATCCTAGCCATTATGAGTTGTACTCTAGCCATTATGAGTTATACTCTAGCTTGTAGATGTAGTTTTGAATCCAAATCTAATATTATACAATGATTTTGAAAGTTATTTGTCTATATATTAGTCATAATGATGGTTCCCAGTTTTTATGGGTTTTGTGAGTGCAATTGGTTATTCATAATTGGAATGGAAAGTTACAGTTTCTATATAAATAACTTGTAAACAGTTGAATGGAACAAATGATTTCAATTTTAAAAGTGTTGGAAGGTTTTTAAAGTTACTAAATGATCTAATTGAGCTCACAATAGTCATATATGGATTGGAACTTCACACCTCAATAGTTGAACTTGGAATCATGTATTAAGGGGTGGAATAATGGATTAAATGGAACTAGGTTAATTAGGTGCTTAATTCATATTCAAAAATTTCATAGAACTTTTATAAGTTTATGGATTCGACGAGGAAATAAGGGATGGAATAATGGATTGAATTTGGATCTAATGTTCCTAAACAACTTTTTCGAGTTTAAAATCCTTAAACCACTACATATGAACCATATATCTTGATTGAGGATGTTTTTAAGGCTATAATATGTTTAGTAGTTGATTCATGTCATCATCAATGCAAACCATGAAAAAAACCTCAAACTAGCAACCATTTGCAAGTTTCAAGGTAGAAAAATAGAGTTGTCGAACTGATCATTTTTAACCATGATCCAATAGTATTAATGATGATATGAATGCATTAAAACATGTTTTGGATGTCAATTAACTAGTTTAAGTCATTAGAACTAATATGATTAAGACTAGAGATATTTTAGACTTAAGTTTGGTGCTTTATCTTACTCAAAAAATATTTCTGATCATCAGACATGGCCACTCGACCTGGCCTAGGTCAAGAGGATTCCTTTGTTAAATCTACTAGGTCAAGTGTATACGTATATGTCTACACCTTAATTTTATAACTTTTGTATACGAAATCCAAATCTTGTCTAGTTTTCACTTATGCTCTTTTATGGTCTAATGGATGGTATAAATTGAATAAATGAAATGTTTGACATTAAGAACTTAAATAGGGACTTAAATATTTGTTACGGAATAAATGACTTAACTTTAGGTAATTCTAGGTGGCCATTAGATACTCCGATTGTCTTTGAGTTGAAGTAAGCTTAGTCTACTACTTGAGGTGAGTTATTACAATAGTATATGTCCTTATATGATAATTTATATGTTTTTGGCTTGCTTACATACATACACTCTTATGTGTAATGTGGCTAATATAATTATATTATGGGTTCCATGAAAATTTATTGTGGATGTTGTTTTTATTTTCAAATATGGAATTGTTTTAAAGTTGAAATGATTTAAGCATCCTACATATGCATTCACTTAGGATGCGTTATGCTTTGAGTGTCACTCATGGATATCTAAAACGGTGTTAAGGCAAACTATGAACAAAAAACATGAGTAGTTTTCGAGATAAACCTCATTTGCACATGGTGGCTAACCACCCCTTATGTGATTCTTATGGTGGCTCCCTAGAATCCAACATATGATAGGCAAATATGATATGATCCCACAATGACCCAACATATGGATAGCTTGGTGGGAGAAAGGATCGGCCAATAACCAAAATGTGAATTGAACTTTGGGCATTTGATATGATTCCACCGTGGCCTGAAATATGAATAGCTTGGTAGGACAAAGGATTGACCCATAACAAAGGTGAGTTGTACTTTGTATTAAGGTTAGTTGCATATGCATTGCATCACTTCCTTTTTATTATTGTTTTTAAGTTGATAATTTGATGTTGTTTTATCCCTATTTTGTTGATGTAATCCTTGAGATTTTTGAATGGTGTTTATAAATGGATCTTTTGAAGCTTAAACAAGATTTTATGATTAAAAACATTTTCGGGGGTGGCGGGATTTACCTTGTGATTAGATTAATGTGACCATCCTTTACCCCTTTAAGAGTTCTTCTAGGGTATACTTAGTATGCTTTCCTAAGTCTAACTTTTATGTTGACATGTACTCCAGTTGGAGGGTGGTAAAGAGTGATAGAATATGTATCTTGTGAATAATTATAATACTTTTTATCTAAAATACTTTTGTTGTAACTCGTATATTTTAAACTATTTTTTTATCTTGTACACCCTTGTATGGCTTGACAAACTTTAATTTTGGTAAGGACTTTAACTTTTTGGATTGAAATCCACAACTCGTGATTTTAAAAAATGGATGAGTGTTAAATTGGAAGGTTATTTTAAATAATAATTTTATCTAAGCACATATGAGAAGTGTCACTATTTTGAATTAGAGTTGTGGAAAGTAACTAATGGATCTAACTGAGCTTAAAATTGTCATATACGGATTGGAACTTCACAACTCAATAGTTGAAGTCGGAATCATATATTAAGGGATGAAATCATGGACTGAATCTAGAACTAGGTTAATTAGGTGCTTAATTCATATTAACACACGTCATAGATCTTTTTATAAGTTTTTGGATTCATGTGTGATGAGGATATAAGTTTGATACGAAGATTTGGTTCACATTGAAGTGCAAGTAACATTTATTGTCCCTAACCATGTTTTCAAGTTTTAAAGTCATTAAGTTATCACATATGAACCATATATATCTTGTGTAAGGATGTTTTTAAGGTTATAATATGTTAGTAATTGATTGACATCTTCATCAATTCCAATCATGGATGAAAACTCAAACTAGAAAGTATTTCCAAGTTTTAAGGCATAGTAATGGAGGTACATAAATGATCTTTTTGAACCATGATCCAATGGTATTGATGATAATATGAGTGCATTAAAACCTGTTTTGGATGTGAATTAACCATCTAAATCATTAAAATTGAAAGGATTAAGAATATGGGTTATTTCATTTGGACATGAGTTTGGGGCTTTATCTTACTACGAAAACATTTTCGATAATCAAACATGTCCACTCACCCTGACCTACGTCGAGTGAATTTCCTTTGTTAAATCTACTCTGTCGAGTGGATCCCCAGATGTTCAAACCTTAAGTTTATAACTTTTTTATACAAATTCCAAATCATGTCCACTTTTCATCTATGCTTCTATGGTCCTATGATGGATAGATGTTCAACTTTAAGAACTTAAGACTTAATGAGTATTTAAGGGAGTAATGCTTAACTTTTGGTAATATTAGGTGACCACTAAGTTATTCAATTGTCTAAGAGTTAGAATAAGCTTGTTCTACTATTTGAGGCGAGTTACACCAAGAGTACATGTCAATATGATAATTTATATGTTTTCAGCTTGTTTTCATACATATACTCTTATCATGTTATGTAGCTAATATAAGCATTTTTTGTATTTCATGAAAACTTATCTTGGAAAACATTTCTATTTTCAAATATTCGTTCAAAGTTGAAATGAGTTGTGTAACACCCCAATTTTTCTATGATAGAATAGATAAACGAATTCCACCCCAAAGTAATACTAGTAACAAATTAAAACTCCTAATATCGTCTAGCAATAGCGGAAGCGATAAAATAAGATAAACTTCTTGATTAGCGAGCATTGGGTGTTACGTCTTCGTGAAACTTCTAAGTCTTCATACCATCTAAGCCTTCTGTTGGGTGGTGAAATCAATTAAGAGTTGAATAGTGACTATGGTTCTAGCAATTATATAAGAGTTTAACAATCATGCATGAGTAATGTAAAGCAAATAGATGAACAAAGTGAAATGGATAACTTGTGTCGAATGCTTGATTATAACTTTAGGGTTTTACAATGGGGTTTTACAATCGCACACCAAACACGGGATGGTATCACTGATATTTATACTGAATCAGTGATACGCATAGTACAATACTTTTCAGAGAATATTCTATCAGATGTACTATCCAATAGAATGATAGGGTCATGCAACACGTAGTCTGCAACCACGCGTGCACCAGGGTTTGACAGTTGTGAAGTCTTCGGATCCTCCAGGTGATACCCTTCAGAGTCTTCAGACTTCGGGGTCTTCTATTCGTTTATTACTTCGGGGTTTTTCTTCAAAAAGTCTTCTGATAGAACTTCGGATACATCAGCACTTCATCACAATTATTCCTAACAATCTCCCCCTTTGTGTGAAGTGCATCCGAAGCCTAAACACGGAAGTGTCTTTTGTAGCCCTCTTCAAGGTTTTCCTAACTGCCAAGTACCAGTTCATATGATCCATGAATTTCTTCTTCTTTTCCTCTGAATTAGCATGACAATCATTCACATGAGGAATCATGCCTGAGATAAAAGAGGAGGGATGGAGGCCAAGATATTCTATTTCAAAGAACTTGATCATGACTTTAGTTTCGTTTCGAAGTCCTTTGAAGACTACACCGTATGGTTCATCGAGAATCTCTCCATTCTTGAATATGCTTATGTTCCGAACTACAACAGGAGGAGTGTTCACTGGTTGCTTGTAGTAGGAACATAACTCAATGTCGTGCTTGGCAAACCTCAGTAGGTAGTTGTTCAGAAAACCCAAAATGTGGTTTTTGATTGTAAGTACAGACATTGCGGCATGAGCTGCATCATTTCTTTGTAGAAGGTCAAGAATTTGAATGAAATCCATTGGATTCATGATTGGGAAGTCGGCAATCGTAAACCTTGACTCAACCTCATCTGCACACGAAGAACAAGAAACTCATAATTCGTGAGGTTCTCATAAGTTTCTGCCTCCTTGATTGATGTGATTCTCTTGATCTTGTTCAAGCTCCATACTTCACTTTGATGTTGAATGAACATGGCATGGAAGTTGATTTTGTTGGTCCAGTAGATTGGCCTCTGTTCATTTGTAATAGACTGAACAAATTGAAGGAAGGAGAAGGTCTTCGGATTAAAAGGAATGTCAAGTTGAATGTCTTTGGAGTCTGTTGCTTCAAAACTCCGAAGTGGTAGTCTGTTATGTACACTCAAGTCTTGAAATCCAAAGAGTTTGATAGCCTCTGCGGTCCATTTTCCATCATCACGTGCGAAGTTGTTCATCTTGATCATCAAGGCATAGTCAGCATGTCTGGCTTTGTAGACATCCTCCATGTGTGGAGCAATTATGCTTTCAACAGACCTATCTGTCGAGCTTCCAGCTCTAGCTGATCCACTAGCTCCCATGGTAGTTGTTGTGATGGTTGAAAATGTAGGACCATCAGTGGTTGTTGTCGCTGCGGAGGTTAACCTAGGCCTTTCTCCCCCTTGTGAAGCATGGCCCGCATGCTGAGCAGTTACAGGCCTGCCTTGTAGTCTAGATAACCTATCTGCAAAGTTTATCAGAGGCTGTAATACAGTGCTTAACCGAATGGTCATGTCTTGGGTAAGAACTGCATTTGTTCTTTGGAGTTGCTCTGTAAACTTTGAGATGTCTGAAGCAGCTTGGGCGGCTGTGAGCTCTTCAATCTTTGCTCTAGCCTCATCAAGTTGTTTTTCAAACTTGGAACTTTACTAAGATTCACTCCGAAGTTCTTGCAAGGCTTTCATGACTTCGGAGTGATTGTTCAGCCTTTTCAGCAAAGGCTCCGATTTTCTTGTCAATATTGGCTACAGCAGACTCCAATTTTTGTTCAAAGGAAGATTGGATCTTACTCTGTTGATCCATGAGTTTCTTCTCGAGCTGTTGTACAGAATCTTTTATTTCTTTGGATAGGGTGACTTCCAGAGACTCGATCTCTTCGGTAATGTCACACAAGGTTGGTTTTGTGGGATCGAAGCCAGTTTGTGCTTGAATCAGAGTATCAAGCTTGGAATTCAGAATTTTGTACTGTTTTATTAGTACAAATGCTTCATCTGGCAGTTCTTCATCTGAGGTTCCTTCAGCAATCAAAGGAGCCATATGAAAAGCCTCAAAAAAGGCTGCTGAAGTCGGGTTTTGTCCTGAGGGTGATGGAGATGAATGAAAGTCAATACCAGAGAAAAGGATAGTAGATGTTCGAGGTGCAGTTGTAGGCGGTGGTGGAGGTACATCATATGATGTAGTGTGAATTATGGTGGTCAGTTGAGCTGTTGTGGGTGGAGGAGGAGGTGTTGTTGTATGAGGTGGTGTAGGTGGTTGGGTTGTTTTAGGTGGAGATGGTGGAGCAATGGTATTTGGAGGAGTGGGTGGTCTAGTTTTTGGTGAAGGTGAAGGGGGTTGGTCATCATGTTGTTCTTCTTGTTCTTCTTCCTGGACTGTGGATGGAGTCCTTTCTGAATCCGAAGACTCATCCACAATGGTTAGTTTCCTCGTCCTCTTCGGTTGCTTTCTCTTCGGAGTAGTTTGCCCTGAAGTCTTTCTCCTTTTCTCAGCCTTCTTCGGACCGCTCGGTCCACCAATTATCTTCCTTTTCCCTTTCCCTTTCGGATTTGCCATGACTGGTGCTTCTTGACTTAAATCACGAGTGGGGTAAGGGATAACTAGAGTGTTACGATAGGTGTTTACCTCATTGCACTCCTTGGGCACTTTAGAAAGCATGACTTGTGGAATTTGAGCACAGAAGGGTGCTGGTTCATCATCCAGCGGTGGGATGGCAATGGGAGTGTATCGTAGTTCTGGAATTGAAACGTCAAGAACAAATCCAGCTTGTTGATAATGGGTGTGAACAACAATTGCCCAAAATCTTGCATTAGACATTTCTGTCCCCTTCAAGCTGTGATTGATATGCGAACATAAATTAGTCCAAAGAATGGTTGCGTAATCTACCTTGACGTCATAGTAGATTCCGTAGAGCATGGTTTGGAACGAGACACTTGCAGAGTCCAATCCCGAAGTTCTTCCTGAGAAACATCTGAGGAAGATGCTGAAGTAGTATCTCTACAGATCAGGTAGTTGGTTCTTCTTGAATGTGCTAATCTTTTCGAGAGGAGATGAGTATCCAATCTCATTGAACATTTCAACCAGTTGTTCAGCAGAGGGAACAACCATTTCTTTAGAGTTGTAGATGGGGAGATGGAGGGCATCAACGAACTTTTCTTTGGTTAACTGTACCTTCTTGGTCTTTCTATTTGAATCGATGGCCTCATAGAACATCGATTTCACCTGATTGTTGTGATAGAACAGAGCATTCGATGTGTAGTGGGATCTATGAACAATAGTTGCAGGAATCGTAGGAGTGTAGGTTAGGGCATAGCCAAGAACGGATCTCTTCAAGCATTCAACCAGGGCATCGATTGGTTGAGGGTAGAGTTGTAGATTGTTGTGAAGAACCAAATTAGCAGACTGGCTCTTGAGGTTTGGGATTGAAATTGCTTCAGTGGTTTGAGATGAAGCTTCAGCTGCCATTATTGACGAAAGGAATAAGATGAAGAAGTTTAGGGTTTCTTTGAGAGTAAGTTTGCAGAGAGAGTTTGAAAGTTATGTTCGCGTAAAGAGAGTAACTGAAACGGTGAGAGGTTTATATAGTATTCTTGGTCCCTAGGTCATTTAATGCACGATTGAAATGGTCTTGTAATAACTGGAAACCTCAGCACCTGCGCGTCCCACTATCCCTACAAAAAGGAGAAACGTACGGCTGTCAGTTGCAATGATTTAAAATTTGAAACCCCCTTTTTGTGAGATCTTTTTGTTAAGATTTTCCTTTAATTTATCATTGACAACTGTACATGAACAAACGGTCATTTATTTCTAAGGAATGTTTGTCTCTGAGAGTTATCATAAATGTGGAAATCATTTGAACAATAATTGACTTCGGATCTATGGGGAAAATTATGACCGTTATAAGTGCTCTTCGGAGTGAAGGCATAAAGTTATGATTAACTTCGAAGGGTATTATTTTCACTTCGGTGGATAACATGTGTCTGTGAAGTATCTGTTAGGACACCGAAGTTCATTGGTTTTCCTTTGAAGTTTTGGTTTTACTTTTGAGTGATGCAATATGACATTTATCCTTAACTTCCCTGAATATTATGCAAAGATGATTTAACAAGTTAATGTTCAGAATCATTCGAATCATGTTGGAAGTCCATTTTTCATTTCAAAGGTTGTTTGATTCAATATCAGTCATGAATGTATAAGTCTAATCACCCCATCACTAACTTGATTTCGCATTTTGAAACATGGTTTGTATTGTGCTTTTGTGTTTCAAATTTTTCATACACAATAATGGTAACATTCTATGCATTTGAAATTTAAAGAAATTTTCATTCTTGAATTGAACATCATAAGTGTTTTTATAAATTGGATTGTTTTTGAAGAACCTTTTTGAAAAATCTATTCCCTTTCATCAATTGAAGTGTTTGGATACTAGGCTCTGATGACAAGCCTTTGAGCTTCGTACACCACTCCAACTTTATCATTTAAGATAGACTACTTGAAATGTTCATATTCTCTACAAAGTACTCGACTATGTTATAGGATTTCCTTGTATTGTTATTTAAAACAGAAGAATAAGCCTTTGAATGCTGATTTATCTTTCTTTTGCATTCTCTTATTTGTCATCTTGCTTTTGTTTATTGTCTTTGATTCTTTTGACAATTTGTTTTCTGTTAATCTTTTCGAGAATTTTCAATTTGTCCTTTTTATGTTTTCTATTTTGGATTTCCTTATCCGAAGATACAAAAATTTCACCATTTAGTTTCTTTCTTGGTGCTTTTTGGTTTTGTTTTGTACAATCCTTGAGTGTGAAAATCTTGTTTTAGTTCAATTTTGTACCATTAATGAAAAGAGATTTAAATTTGCTTATCAGACAATGTTGGTACTATTTTTGAAGAAAACTTCGGAACACTTGAGTTATCCTGTGTAGTTTTGAGGCTACATGATTAATTTGAAGTTGAAGCGAGTCAAGTTCAGAAGGGAGGTTAGAGATAGACATTTTGTTAAAGATATTGGAATCAAACAAGGCTTCAAATTGTAAAATAGCCTTGACCTCACTTCGAAGTCTATTTTCTTACCAATGTTTCAAGTCGATTCCCAAATGCCTTTTAGTGCAATAAGGCATGATTATCAGAATCTAAAATCAAGGTTTTGTCCTTTAGTTGATTGACTCATGATAGTAAGGATAATCTTGGCCACTGTGCATCAAACTTTTCTCAAAACATAATGTGTATGTATAAGAGCCTTTATTTTTCTTGTTTTTGATTTTTCTTATGCTTAAACCTTTTTATGATTATCCTCAAGAAGTGAAGTCAAAATATGTTTAAATGAATTTTTCCATTTTCATGATTTTATTTGACAGAAAATTTTGTTCTGCAGAGTTCCGAAGTGATATTTTACTTCGGAGTGCTGCGGTGCAATTCTAAGTGATTTTTCTTGTTTTACTCCGATGAGCTCCGAAGCGATGAAACTCTTCGGAGCGCTGCGGTGTGTTGTGATTTTACAAATTATCAGACTGAAGAAAAGAGTAATAGTGAGCAAATCTGAGATTTATTGAAGAGTGGATCCATCTATCATTGCAAGTCCACGAACTATTCTTGTGAATGCCTCTTCATTCAGGGCCTTTGTGAAGATATCTGCCAGTTGTTCTGTGGTGTGAACAAAGTGCACCTCCATATTCCCCTCCTTAACATGACTTTTGATGAAGTGATAGCGAAGAGCTATATGCTTCGTCTTGGAATGTTGAACTGGATTGTGGCATATACGAATTGCACTTTGGGAGTCACAGAACAAATGTATTTTTCTCATGTTGACGGCATAATCTTTTAGTTGGCTTTGGATCCAAATGATTTGTGAGGTACATGCTGCAGCTGCTACATATGCTGCTTCTACTGTGGAGATAGAGACACAAGTTTGCTTCTTGGATTGCCAGCTAATTAGTTTTCCATCTAAGAATTGGCAGCCCCCCGAAGTGCTCTTGCGATCAATAGAGCATCCACCAAGATCTGAGTCAGAATAAGCTTGTATGTAGAAGCCGGAGTTTGCTGGGTACCACAGGCCATAAGCAGGTGTGCCATGAAGATATCGAAAGATTGTCTTAACCGTAGCCAGGTGAGGTTCTCTTGGGTCAGCCTGATATCTTGCAAAATTGCAGACTTCAAACATGATATCAGGGCGACTGACTGTGAGATAGAGCAGTGATCCAATCATAATTCGGTATTGCTGTATGTCTGTCTTCGGTTTGTCCAATGAAGGATTCAACCTTGTACCTGCAGGCAAAGGAACTTTTGCTTTGGAGCAGTTAGTCATTCTGAAGCGTTCAAGCAGACTCTTCGTGTACTTTTGTTGATTGATGAATATCCCCTCCTTGGATTGTTTTATTTGTAATCCAAGGAAGAAGTTAATCTTTCCCATCATACTCATTTGAAATTTTCTTTTCGTTAATTTTTCAAAATCTTTTGATAAATTGGGGTCAGTAGATCCAAAGATTATGTCATCCACATAGATTTGGACTAGCATCAAATGAGATCCAACTTTCTTTCTGAAAAGTGTTGGATCCACTAAACCTTGTTTAAAGCTTGATTCTTTTAAAAAATTTGTCAAGGTCTCATACCAAGCTCTTGGAGCTTGTTTTAAACCATAGACAGCCTTGTCTAGCACATAGCAATGGTTTGGATGTACTTTACTTTCAAAGCCAGGTGGTTGTTCAACAAGAACGGTTTCCTCGAGATCACCATTCAGAAAGGCACATTTGACATCCATTTGATAGACATCAAAGTTTTTATGTGCAGCATAAGCTAAAAATATCCGAACTGATTCGAGTCTGGCAACAAGAGCAAATGTTTCTTCGTAATCAATCCCCTCCTATTGACAATAACCCTTGACAACTAGTCTTGCTTTGTTCCGAACCACATTGCCTTCGGTGCCTAGTTTGTTTCTGTACACCCATTTCAGACCAACAATTGAAACATTTGTAGGTTTTGGAATAAGTCTCCAAACTTTGTTTCTTTCAAATTCTTCTAATTCCAATTGCATAGCTTCAATCCAGTCTGAATGATCAAATGCATCTTTAATATTCTTAGGTTCTACCTTAGAAATAAAGACATTGTACATGCACAACTTGGAAGTTTTGTTAAGATCTAATTGCCTTTGGTGAAGTTGTACACGAGTCAATACTTTATCTCAAACATTACCGATGACAAGTGATGGTGGATGCTTTCTCGTCCATTTGTCTAAGGGAGGATAATTTGGATCAAAGTTAGGTGGTCCTTCAGAATCAATGTCTTCGATGTCTGAAGGATACCCCGAAGTGGAAGGGAAATCATCCATAATCAAATGATTGTTTGAATTAGTTGTGTTAGATTGTGGTGTGTGCACATGTGTTGGTGTTGAGGAAGTGGTAGCTCTATCCGAAGAGATTGGTGTTGCTGAGTTCGGAGTGGTAACCTCTGGCTCCCCCTGGACTGTTGGATATAGGGTCATTATATTAGAGATTTCCCTTGAGGTTGAAGTGTGACTGTTGTTTGCCTCTCCCTCAACACTAGCATTCCCTTCACTTCGATTTGATGGCTCCCCCTCTACAGATGATGGTCTTTGCACACTACTTGTAGAAGAATCATCAGGTCCATCTGTGAGTTTGGACAATTCGGATACATGGTTGTCAGGTGCACTGGCTTCAGAGTCCACAGCCCTCACAGGTGGATCGAACAAAAGTGCGAAGTCTGTATCAAATGTAGTGATTGGTATAGCATCCACAGCAGGTTTTGGAAAGATGGATGACATAGGGAATGGATGCAGAGACTTCTTGATGTAGTAATCATCAAACCTTAGGTTGAAGGTTTCTTCGATTTTTCGGGTTCTCTTGTTCATGACTCTGTAAACTTTTGAGTCTTGAGAGTATCCAAGGAAGATTCCTTCTTCTGACTTATCATTGAACTTAGTCAAGTGATCCTTCAAATTCAAGATAAAACACCTACAACCGAAGATGTGAAGAAATTTGACATTTGGTTTTCTTTGGTTGAGTACTTCGTAAGGTGTGATATGAAATCGCTTGTGAATGTAGGATCTGTTTTGAGTAAAGCACGCAGTTGAAATGGCTTCGGCCCAGAAGTACATAGGCAAGTTTGCAAAATTTAGCATAGTTCTAGCTGCTTCACACAAAGAACGATTTCTCCTTTCCACAACACCATTTTGTTGAGGAGTATAAGCTGCAGAGAAGTTATGACTAATTCCTTTTGTTTTCAAGAATCCATCCAGAGTCTGATTCTTGAACTACGAACCATTGTCACTGTGTACAGTTCGAACTTTCTTGTTGAGCATCAATTCCATTTTCTTTATGAAGCAAATGATTTCTTCAGCAGCATCTGATTTGTTTCTTAGGAATAAAACCCAAGTAAACCTTGAATAGTCATCAACTATCACAAGAATGTATTTCTTCTTTCCAATTGACTCAACTGCGGATGGTCCACACAAATCCATGTAGAGAAGTGAAAGGGGTTCGGTGATTTTGGGATTGATCACTGTTGGATGCCTTTGTTTTGTTTGCTTGCCATGTTCACAAGCAGAACAAAGAGAGTCATTATCAAATTTGAGAGCAGACATTCCTCGAACCAAATCCATAGCCACTAACTTGTTTAAATCTTTGAAGTTCAGATGAGCAAGTCTTCGGTGCCACAGCCAGCTGACATTAGAGTTGGCTTTTGAGAGAAGACACAAAGATTGCCCACCGGTTACAGGCTTTAGATTCAAGGGAAACATCGATCCCTTCCTTTCAAATTTCAGCAAGACTTCTTTTGTTTCTTCTTTTGTGATTACACTCCCTTGGTTGTTGAATGTAACAACATTGCCCTTTCCAACCACCAATTGAGATATGCTCACAAGATTATGTTTTAACCCTTCAACAAATGCAACTCGACTGATTGTGAATTGGCCATTTGTTATTTTGTCGTAACCCCGAATTGGACATGTTTCATTATTACCAAAGCGAACATTTCCAGCATCATCCAAAGTCCTGTAGTCCCTGAGATATTCCTTCTTCCCAGTCATGTGTCTTGAGCAGCCACTATCCATGTACCATTTAGAATCATACCGCTCATTCGACGTAACCTGCAATTAATCAAGAAGGAGTTGGTACCCAATCAATCTTGGGTCCTCAGGGTAAGTGAAGGATTCTTGAATCCATTTTTCTACAACCTCTTCTGATATTTCATTTGCATTTAAGTTGATCAGATTCTCCGAAGCCTCATGTGATGAGCATGATTCCGAAGAGTCTGAACATGATTCTGAAAAGCTTTTTGTCAAATTTGATGAGTCCGAAGTTACTGACAAAATGCAAGTCTTCGGAACCCATTTTTGTTTGAATGATTTTGACTTCGAGGTTTTTGATGTGTTCTCTTCACTTGAAAGTTTTGAACTCTTTGAAGATTTTGAAGATTTTATTTTAGCAGTGAAATTTTCATTCAAATCATTTCTTTTCCAGTTTTGTTTTGATTTTTCAATTGTTGACTTCCTTGAGATTGAACTACACAACGTAGAGGTACAAAGGTACTCTTCGTATGCCATTTTGAAGTCGTTTAGTGAAAGATTCTTATCTTTAAACAAATCCAAATTTTTGTCTAGCCACTGATGAAATGTATATATCAAATTGTTTCCTTTTGAAAATGTTTTCTTTGTGGGTTTTTGAAATTTTGGATTGGGAAAGTTAGGTTTTGTCGGTGTAAAAGTTGGTTTATCATGTTGATTTTTGACTTCGGAAACCTTTGAGTTAAGTGGTTTTGTTCCAGAAGTTGAAGCAATTGCTTCATTTTGTTTCAAGCCTCCGAAGGGAGTTTTTCTCTTCACAAGATTCAGAGTTGGTTTTGATTTCAAGTTGGCAGCAATAGGTTTTTGAATTGGTTTAGTAATCACTATTGCTGGTTTTGATTTTTGGAGAATTTGTGGTCTTTTCAAAATTTGAGGCTTTTGTACCGAAGCTTTGGTAATTGAGACTTTTGGTTTTGAAATAGCATTTTCTGAGGTTTGTGAGAACGGTACACACTCACATGATTCCATTAATTGAAAAACATCCATCTTCGAAGCTGCAGGTTTTTCCATAACTTGAATGTGTTTGTAGTTTCGATTAGTGTAGATGTGATTATCATTTTTGAGATTTAAAAGGTGTGACATGTTTTTAGGAATCTTTTCTTTTTCATAACATAGACGATTGTAGATGTTATGGCCATACAAATCTTGTTTTCTTATGTTGACTCTAACTTCCATTCTTTCATTCATTTCTTATTCAACCATTTTAGAAGATGAGAAGAATCCTTCCTCAGTGACTGTGGAATTATCCTCCTCAAGAAGTTTTTCTAAATCGTTTTCAACTAAAGGTGATCCACCTGGTTTCACAAAGATGGCATTTTTGAAATAAGATATCTTCGGATAGATACAAGCCACATGAACTAGCCTTTTTGAATTGTCCTTAAGATATTGATCATAAGAGACACAAACGTCTGAGATTTGTAATTTTGATTTCACAATTTCTTTGTTTTCAAAAGTTTTAGGTTCACAACCCACTTTTGTTTTTCCTTTGTCCACCGAAGACAGTTGTGAGATGTCTTCGGAGGGTGATTCGGATACAGAGGATGATTTTAATAATGTCAAGGAGGAACACTCAATTTCCTCCATGTCCGAATCGCTTTCAGAATCCTTTACAGACATGTTATTAACAAATTCTTTTTCCTTGGTTTCAATTTGAGGTACAGCCTTTTTCAAGATTGGGATCTCTTGTGGTAAGATTTTCAACAAATTATCAGCAGTAAGATGTTTTTCTACAGATATCAAACCATGTTTATACGAAGAGTTGGTCACTTCGGACCCAGATACTATAGATTCACACTCATAAGATATACTATCAACTTCCTTAAGCTTAAACTCAATAAAAGGTAATAGTTGTCTATGTTGAACATTACACACATCAGCTGAATGATAGATACGTGTAATATGAGCATATAATCGTTTTGCAGTTTCACAAAATATATTGCGTTGTCTCAAAATTACATCATGATTGTTCAAAAGTTTTTCTCTATTTTCTTCTAACAATGAGATTCTTAGATTGGACTTTTCTAGGGCTAGCTTCAGACTTTCTACTCTCCCCCTCAAGCTGAGAATCTCCTGCTCACTGAGTGTCTCCCTTTTTTCACGTCAATAAGCATTTTATGCATCACAGAACAATCACGAGTTATTTCATTTATGATAGGAGTTGATTGAGAGATAGGAATTTTAAAAGTTGATAGAAGTTTTGATACCTGCTCAGGAATGGTCAGGCGTGCGTCATTTGCCATCAAACATATCTCCTCATCATCATCCGAAGTGTCGTCAGACCAGGTCTTCGGATTCACAGCATCAACCATCTCATTCATCTCCGAAGTCTTGAAACCAAGACCAGCAGTTGTTTCATCCTCCAACTTCTCTTCATCATCCATCTTCTCAGAAGTGCCTTTTAGAAAGCTCTTACCGACATCATATGCCATGAAAGCACTATGAGTTGGCTTTCTCACTTCATCATCTTCCGAGTCCGAAGACCAAACTTGATAAGATCCTTGATGATCATCACCAACCATTAGAGCTAGGTCTTTGGTCCTTACTCTAGCTTCCTCCATTTTCCTTGCATAGTATGCTTCGTCCTTCACTTGAGGTTTCTTCTCATTTTGTT
The DNA here is from genome assembly GCA_023525715.1 of Cichorium intybus. Taxonomy (NCBI): domain Eukaryota; kingdom Viridiplantae; phylum Streptophyta; class Magnoliopsida; order Asterales; family Asteraceae; genus Cichorium; species Cichorium intybus. Next base: position 61,046,690 of record CM042009.1, on the reverse strand, counting down.
TGCGAAGCATACAATCCTTTGCAAAATGATTCTTACCATGGAAGTAATTGCAGTCATAGCCTGAATCACCGGAGACCTTTTTCTCTTCAATTTTCTCTTTTGATGACTCCGAAGTCTGTTTTTCAGATGGCTTCGGGGTTGATGATTTTAAATTTTCATCATTCGGAGTGAATATTTATGGTTTGGGTTTGGAATTGAAGTTTGATTTGTTGAAGTTTTTGACAAAAGGCTTCCCAGAGTTGTTTTTAATGAATGGTTTCTTGAACCTTCGACTGTTAGCAGCATAGAGAGTAACAGTTTCACCATTGTCATCAACCATATAGGCAGCTATTTCTTCATCACTGGTTTCTTCTTCTTCTTTTGAAACAAGGGCAAGTGGTCCAGATCCAGCATTTTCACTTCTACGACCCACGATATCTGGTTCATGTGACTTTAGCAGATTGTACAGAGCAGCTAACTTGTACTTCTCAATGTTTTCATATGATTTAACCATGAGCATGATTGGTCTCCATTCTTTGCGAAGACTATAAAGAAATTTAATGTTGATCTCCTGTTGGCTTCGTGTCTCCCCATACTTGTCTAGGGTATAGATCATGTTGCTGAGACGTTCATAGCATGCTTCGAGAGATTCATTCTCTTCTTGTTTGAAGTTCCCGAAGTCTGCAAGAATTTCTTGAACCTTGCTGGTGTGAAGAATATTATCTCCTCCAAAACGAAGTTCGAGATTATCCCACATCTCTTTGGCAGACTTCGCATCAGCAATATGATGGCTGACATCAGGACCTAGTCCACTTCGTAGTTCACGCATGGCCCTTTCATCGTTTTCAAGTTTCTTCATATCTGCTGCATTAAGAACTACAGCTTCTTCTCCATCGGGGACAACAAAACGACCAGCAATGTCTGTATGTGGACCATCAGTCACAGACCTCCATAAGTCTTTATCAAGTCCAATCAGATAATCCTTCATTCTTCCAGCCCAGTAATCATAGTAAGAAGTTACTAGAACAGGGGCTTTGGTTGCAGAACCAATAAGGTTTGCATAGTTGAGCATATTGGCATAAGTTGCTGTGGAATTAGTCATCTTGAATAGATTTCAACAGGATCTTTGCAGTAAAACGAGCAATAGAGATTTGCAACAGTTGCGGAAGACTAGATCTGAGAAACAATTCAAATCTAGAACCGTAGCAATGGAATAAAAGTTCTACTAACAGGTTTTTGAGCTGACCTGCTCTGATACCACTTGTTGGGTGTTGAAATCAATTAAGAGTTGAATAGTGACTATGGTTCTAGCAATTATATAAGAGTTTAACAATCATGCATGAGTAATGTAAAGCAAATAGATGAACAAAGTGAAATGGATAACTTGTGCCGAATGTTTGATTATAACTTTAGGGTTTTACAATGGGGTTTTACAATCGCACACCAAACACAGTATGATATCACTGATATTTATACTGAATCAGTGATACGCATAGTTCAATACTTTTCAGAGAATATTCTATCAGATGTACTATTCAATAGAATGATAGGGTCATGCAACACGTAGTCTGCAACCACGCGTGCACCAGGGTTTGACAACTGTGAAGTCTTCAGATCCTCCAGGTGATACCCTTCGGAGTCTTCAGACTTCGGGGTCTTCTATTCGTTTATTACTTCGGGGTTTTTCCTAAAAAAGTCTTCTGATAGAACTTCAGATACATCAGCACTTCATCACAATTATTCCCAACACCTTCTCCTTCCCTTTTCCACTACCACTCGCTAAGTTGTTTCCTGGGTTGCGCACATTTAAAATTCTAACTGGGTAAGCCTAGGGCCTAGTGAGTTCGTGTTGCACATAGATGTCCATCATTTTAATAAAATAAATAATTTTAACAACAAGTGATATTAACACCCAATGTCACAATTTAGGGGAACGTTTAATTATCCAGAGAAAGAGCCCAAGGCCCGTTTCCCTTCCCACTTGGCACAACACACCCTTATGCTCAAGCATTTTAAATATCCAAGGAAGTGAGTAAATATTCTCAATTCCCATCCCCGTCGTTTGCAATACATCTACCATGCTCACGACTAATAAACACCCCGTTCCCACTAAATGCAACCATGCATACCATCAACGATTTATAAAATAAACATATAATAACCACATTTTACATGATAAACATTTTGTGCAAGCAACCATAGAACACGAAAAATTCACCTCGGTAATGCAGCCCTTAGAACAAGCTTGGCTCTACTAAGTGATCTCCTTAATTGCTAAAATACCTTCACAACTTCCTTCTTCGACTTCACCTTCGATTCTTCACCGTTTCTTGTGATCTCTAAGTGCATTTCACTCTATTTTTCGTGCTATTTATAATGTCCAAGGTTGTAACCGATGAGACCCAATTAATTGCTCGAATTTACTCCATCATCAAGATGATGGTTTTGAACTTCAAACCCATAATTTCCTCTTATTTAAACATAATTACTCTCAATTAATATTATTAAACATTGACATAATAACCTAATCAAATTTTATTCATATAAATTATATTAGTTATTTTTAAGTTATCACAAACTTCCCCCCATTACAAAAATTCCGTCCTCGGAATTTGAATTAAGAAAATAAATGCGAGTATTTAGCCTTCATGTCTCGACATATCCGAATTTTTGTATGTTGACCGATTTCATTTGTCAACTGCTCGACCTTGGTTGTTGTTACCCTTATTCTGAGGACAGTCTGACCGGATATGATCGGGGGACCTGCACCCATAACACACTTTCCCCGTCCTACATTCTGAAGCAATGTGTCCTGTCTTCCCACATTTGTAGCAAGTTCTCTGGTTCATGGCGCACTCCCCTTTATGATAACGATTGCATTTGGAACACTGTTTAATCTCATAACTTTATTCACCCATACGATCATGGCCTGAATTCTTCCCCTTCTTGGAATCGTTATCTGTACCTTCCCATTTCCTTTTCTCTGAAACTCTGTCCTCACCTTGACGATTCTTTTCTCGTTCTCGTTCTTGAGCAGCATCCACAGCCGACTGAAAGGTACTTGGACTTTGGATCTCTACAAATTCTCGAATAGATGTTTTTATCCCCCCAAATATACCGTTCCACCCTTCTTTCCTCAGTAGCTACATAGAATTCAGCAAATCTAGCTTTCTCGGTGAACTTGGTGGTGTACTCTCTTACCGTCATAGTCCCTTGTTCCAACCTCAAGAACTCCTCTTCCAATTGCTTGATCGCTGTACGAGGGCAGAATTTCTTTCTAAAAATATACTTAAACTCATCCCATGTCATTCTCCTTGCTTGATCAGTACCCCTTGTTACTTTCTCCACTTGCCACCAGTATAGAGCTTCCCCCTTAACCATCCTTGCAGCATAAATCACCTGATCTTCATCCGCACATTTACTTGGGTCAAATGTTTCTTCGATTTCCGTGACCCACCTTGATGCTATGATAGGGTCAATTTCCCCTTCAAACGATGGTGGTTTGCAGGTCAAGAAAGTCTTGTGAGTACAACTTCGTCGCTCGTGCTGAGCATTTGATCTTGACGGTTGGGCAATACTAGGCTCATGGTTTGAGACCGGCTTACCATGCTCGTACTCGTACTCAGCATCACCTTCGTTATTATCATTATTCACATTAAGTATTGCATCACGAGCTTGAGCAATTACGTTCGGTAAGTGAGCTTGTATCGCTTGAGCAATCTCATTAGCTAGCTCCACCCTTGTTATCACATTTGTTGCACGACCTCGCCCCCGACCTCTACCACGACCGCGGTTTGAGTTGGAGCATCCATGGGTTGATGTTGTAGGTATTGGTGCTGTGCCAGCTCCCCGGTCTCTACCTCTACTTCTTCCTCCTCCTCTTCCTTGACCACGCCCATGGCTTGCGACAAAATTCAAAGGAGCCTCCGGCATTCCTCCTGGTGGCGTGACATTCGCTTTAGTAGGAACATAAGTTCCCTCTGGGGTGCGATTTATTTTATTCCAACTCTTTCAGAATAACAATTATCGGGAAGTAGTGTACGTTAGCCTAAGAGTTACTTCGCCCCTCTCGTCTAAGCTTAGGCGTTCATGGAAAACACCTAATCTGCTTAAACAGCGCTCTGATACCAACTTGTAACACCCCAATTTTTCTATGATAGAATAGATAAACGAATTCCACCCCAAAGTAATACTAGTAACAAATTAAAACTCCTAATATCGTCTAGCAATAGCGGAAGCGATAAAATAAGATAAACTTCTTGATTAGCGAGCATTGGGTGTTACGTCTTCGTGAAACTTCTAAGTCTTCATAACATCTAAGCCTTCTCCTTCCCTTTTCCACTACCACTCGCTAAGTTGTTTCCTGGGTTGCGCACATTTAAAATTCTAACTGGGTAAGCCTAGGGCCTAGTGAGTTCGTGTTGCACATAGATGTCCATAATTTTAATAAAATAAATAATTTTAACAACAAGTGATATTAACACCCAATGTCACAATTTAGGGGAACGTTTAATTATCCAGAGAAAGAGCCCAAGGCCTGTTTCCCTTCCCACTTGGCACAACACACCCTTATGCTCAAGCATTTTAAATATCCAAGGAAGTGAATAAATATTCTCAATTCCCATCCCCATCGTTTGCAATACATCCGTCATGCTCACGACTAATAAACACCCCGTTCCCACTAAATGCGACACATAGTAGACAAGCAAAGATAAATAACGTTTTCATGCATACCATCAACTATTTATAAAATAAACATATAATAACCACATTTTACATGATAAACATTTTGTGCAAGCAACCACAGAACACGAAAAACTCACATCGGTAATGCAGCCCTTAGAACAAGCTTGGATCTACTAAGTGATCTCCTTAATTGCTAAAAGACCTCCAAAACCTTCACAACTTCCTTCTTCGATTTCACCTTCGATTCTTCACCGTTTCTTGTGATCTCTGAGTGCATTCACTCTATTTTTCGTGCTATTTATAATGCCCAAGGTTGTAACCTATGAGACCCAATTAATTGCTCGAATTTACTCCATCATCAAGATGATGGTTTTGAACTTCAAACCCATAATTTCCTCTTAATCAAACATAATTACTCTCAATTAATATTATTAAACATTGACATAATAACCTAATCAAATTTTATTGATATAAATTATATTAGTTATTTTTGAGTTATCACAAACTATGGGGAGGGATCCCTGATCCCACATCGACCGGAGAGGAGAACTAAGCATCTCCTTATAAGGGGTGTGGATACCTCCCTATCACAACACGTTTTAAAGCCGTGAGGGCAGCAGATCCCATAAAAACTCTGCAGTTAAGCGTGCCCGGGTGGGAGAAATCCCATGATGGGTGACCCCTTGGGAAGTTTTCATGTTGGGTGGCCCAAAGCGGACAATATTGTGATACGTGCGATCGGGGATGTTACAGATGGTATCAGAGCCAGGTTGCACGAGGTCGGTGCGTTCGATGGGGGCGTCGAACGCTGTAGTGGGGGGAGAATGGGGAGGGATCATTGATCCCACATCGACCGGGGAGGAGAACTAAGCATATCCTTATAAGGGGTGTGGATACCTCCCTATCACAACGCGTTTTAAAGTCGTGAGGGCAGCAGATCCCATAAGAACTCTGCAGTTAAGCGTGCCCGGGTGGGAGAAATCTCATGATGGGTGACCCCCTGGAAAGTTTTCATGCTGGGTGGTCCAAAGCGGACAATATTGTGATACGTGCGATCAGGGATGTTACAATTTGAGCATCCTATTTGTGCATTCACTTCGGATGGTTTATGAGTTTGAGTGATACTCATGGATATCGAAAACAATGCGAAGAGAAATGATGGACAAATGAATATGAGTAGATTTCTAGGTAAGCCTCATTTGAACATGGTGGCTAGCTACCCCTTGTGTTATTCTTAGGGTGGTTCTCTAAAATCTAGCATATCATCGGTATATGATATGATTACACTATGGCCCGAGATAGGGATAGCTCCTTAGGAGAAAGGATCGACCTATAGCCAAAATGTGAATTTGAATTTGGGCATATGATATGATTCCATCATGACCTAACATAGGGATAACTTGGTGGGGAAAAGATTGGCCCGTAACCAAATGTGAGTTGGACTTTGAGATTGTGAATTCGGAGTAGTTGTTTATGCATAGTATCACTCCCTTTTTATTATTGTTATTAAGTTGGTAATTTGATGTTATTTTATCCCTATTTTGTTTATTGTTGAGCTTTTTCAAATTTAGATGATCTAATTTTTTGAGATATTGGAATTGGTGTTTATAAATGGGTCCTTTAGAGCTTAAAGAAGATTTTATGATTTAAAATACATTTTTGGATGGTTTGACCTTGTAATTGGATGACCACCATCATCCTTTATCCTTTTAAGGGTTGTCCCTAGGTATACTTATTAGGCTTTTCCTAGCCTAACTTATACTTTGACATGTACTCAGGATAGGTTAATGAAAATTGATAAAAGATGTAGCTTGTGAAGAATTTGAAGACTTTGTATTTAATATACTTTGTTTATAACTTGTTTACTTTAAACTATTATTTTCTCTTCATCCTGTACATCATCACGACTTGACAAACTTTTGATTTTGTTAAGGACCATATCTTTTGGGACCAAATTTCGCAACTCATGATTTTAAAATATTGATGGTTGTTCAAAAAGAATTGAAAGATTATTTTAAATCATAATTTCATTTAATCGCATACTAAAGGTGTTACACAATATCTGTGGCGACATCTAAATGCAAAACATATTATTCTGAATACAAAACATGTTTAGATAATATAAATTTTTCTGCTTTGTTTTTGTTTTGGTAAGCTGTTGTTTTGTCAACAACTCAACATACCTTACTAACCATCTTTGAAAGAATGTGAATGAAGCGAAAGATAGATAGTACGTTATTTAGAGGCTCGTAACATGAATTTTCTTTTGTTTCCATTTGCATGGAATTACAGCTATTTCTGATGGCAGCTCACAAGGCCCAATACGTTCCCGCCTTTATCCTACCAATGATTCGTTCCTACAAAGCCATCTATATCCATTGTTTTTCCAAGTATTCTCAAACTCACATTTTTCATAAAGTTTTGACATTAATTGTAATATAGACCCTAACTAGTTTCTTGAAGTATTATATTGTCTAATCCTTTTCTTATATCTAATAAACTTTTAGTTTTTGCCCAGGTGCTAAACAGAGTGAAGTGATGAACATGTGAATACTCGATTTTCTCAAATTTTGTTAACTTCCTACGGATTAGACGATGATCGGTTAATTTTTTTAATCTTCGGATTAGACAGAGAATGGTTAATTTCATACGATTGACATTGTGTAATTAAATTTTGGTGTTACTTTGTAATGGACCGTGTAATGGACCGCACAGGGGCCACGTCGTGATAAGGCTCGAAATTTCATTTTGTCACTAATTCATCACAATCTGTCGCTAATTAGCATAATTTTTTTTGTTTTTAATTCGTCGTTTATAATTTTAATGGTTTATTATGTGTCGAATATTATTGTAGTCTTAATGAATTTTTTTATACATAAAAAACTATTTTTAGAGGCCTATTTTTTACTTTTCGTACAGGGTCTTTAAAATTAACGGACCGACCCTAATAATGGAGTAGTGCGTACTTAATAAAGTTAAAAAAACGAAATCAGTACCAAGTACCAGAACTGGTTCCAATATCCAAAGTATCCGTGTGAACGGTTCCGTTTCTGTAATTCCAAGCGTCAACGGCTCTGGTTCAGTTCCCTATTGCCTTTATTGAAAGGGTTTTCTACAGAAAAGTCCCGATATTTTGGGAAAATTAACGAAAAAGTCCTAAATACTTTTTTTGAACAGAAAAGCTCAGAAAACTGGAAAAATTATTCAATTTAACCCTTTTTTACTGGCTACCGGTAAAAATGGCTTAACTGAATAATTTTACAAGTTTCCTGGGTTTTTCTATCAAAAAAATTTATTTTGGGACTTTATCGTTAATTTCTCCAAATATCAGTTTTGGTCCTTCACAATTTTGGTCATTAACATTTTTAGTCTCTAACAGTTAATCCTTTACAATTTTGGTCTTTAACAACTTTGGTCCTTAATAATTTTGGTCCTTCATAGTTTTGGTCCCTAATCCTTAATTCTGTCCCAACTACAAGAAAGGCTAAAAAATTAAGAAAGTCATGGAGAGGTTATATGTGGGACAAACAATGTTTTTATGCAGACCCTAGGTACTCAGAAAAACCGTGGGCATGTACGTGGGATGAGAAAATATGTAACCCCGCACCAAAACTTTTTTCCCGAGACCATTAAGTGCTAAATGGAAAATGAGAACAATAAGCTTCATTAACGGTTCAAGAAGCTTGAAGGCGAGGTAGAACAACTAAAAGAAACATGAACAATGCTATAATAAATATTTAAATATTTAAATAGAACAATGCTAGAAGTAAGAGACATACTTCTATTTAAATGTTTATTATAGCATTGTTCATGTTTCTTTCAGTTTTTCTACATCGCCTTCAAGTTTGTTGAACCGTTAATGAAGCTTCTTGTTCTCATTATCAATGTAGTGCTTAATGGTCTTGGGCAAAAAAAGTATTAGTGCAGGGTTATATATTTACCCATCCCACATACATGTTGAGTGCATAGGGTCTGCATAAAAACATCGTTTGTCCCGCATATAACTTCTCCACGACTTTCTGAAATTTTTAGCCCTTCCTGTAGTTGGGACAAAATTAATGATTAGGGACCAAAACTATGAAGGACCAAAACTGTTAAGGACTAAAATTATGAATGAACAAAATTGTAAAGGACCAAAATTGTGAAGGACCAAACTGTTAAGGACCAAAACCGTGAAGGACCAAAGTTGTTAAGGACCAAAACTGTGAAGGATTAATTATTAGGGACTAAAATTGTTAAGGACCAAAATTGTAAATGACCAAAATTGTATTTTGGAGAAATAAACGAAAAAGTCCCAAAATAATTCTTTTGAAAGAAAAGCCCAGGAAACTGGTAAAATTATCCGGTTTAGCCCTTTTACCAGTAGCCGGTAAAAAATGGTTAAATTGAATAATTTTTCAGTTTCATGGGCTTTTTTGTTTAAAAAAATATTTTATGACTTTTTCGTTAACTCCCGCAAAATATAAAGACTTTTTTGTAGAAAACCCTTATTGAAACATCACCCTCTTTTCTTTATCAATGTAATCTTTTAGTCCCCACAATTTAATCATCGTCCAACAATGACAAATCTTCTTGTCCTTCCATAGCCAGATTCATGAATGGGGAGCTTTCTCAAGTCACCGTCGTATCATTTATTTGATTTGTACACAACTTTTCCGATCTCTTTCTTGATGTATTATTAATATTCTATTAGAAATGTTCGGCTAACAACATTATTCATATTAACGACTAGAGGAAGATGGAGGACTGTAGTGGTTTAGGAAAAAAGCATCCATAATGGTTTATTGTTTAAAACTTATTTATGTTATCAAAATCAATAAGCATCATTATCTTTGAAATTCTTCTACAATAAATAAGTTTTTGAAAAAGTTCTTTCTTTTTATCATAATTAGACATATATATATATTCTTACTTATTTTAAATGTTTTATAAAAATCATTATATTTTAACTTTTGTTTTTTAGACACGTCATAATACATATTTCTATTATGTTTTAACAAATACATAATTATAAAAAAATATAAAACAATATAGTAAGTACTATATTTTTCTAACATTTGACATTTTGGTCAATTAAATCGACTTAACGAATATTATTTAAAATATAAATGTGTATTCATATATTTATATGTATTTAGTACACTTAAATACTCAATATATTTGATTAACTAGTCAAACAGTAATACACATAAATATAAAGTATAATTAATTGGATAAAATAAACAAAAAAGACAAACATGACTACTTTCCAAGAAATAATCAAATCACCGTTACAGTTAACATCTTCACAAATGTCACTTGGGAAATTCGCACGCCATCTATAAAATCATCAATAATACTGTTTTGAAGATTTTACATATGTCATCCGTGAAAATTTGGACCCCGTTTGAAAAAAAAATGTAGATTACTATATGTGAAAATCTATGTTTTATCAGTGAAAATCTAAGTTTATCTAAGAAATTTGAAATTAAATAATCATTTTAAACTTTTTTTGCTAGAAATATTAAAAAATCATTTTCCAACAAAAGAAGGTTTATATTGTAGTTTTGACAGACGAAATAAATGTCGATTGTGGAACGATCACAGCTTCATATCGAATTTTGAATTTGAGACTCAAAACTTTGTTCAACCGGTTGATATTTAGGCTACATTCAAATATCTATCGATATGTCTAGCATTTTTGAAAGAAATGTAATATCGTAATATACAAGTTAATTAATTTTTTAATAATTAATTTTAACATTAATTGTAATATAGATCCTAACTAGTTCCTTAAAGTATTATATTGTCTAATCCTTTCCTTATATATAATAATCTTTTAGTTTTTGCCCAGATCCTAAACAAAGTGAAGTGATGAACAAGTGAACAGGTGATTTTCTCAAATTTTGTTAACTTCTTACGGATTAGTCGATGATCGGTTAAATTTTTTTAATCTTCGGATTAGACAGATAATGGTTAATTTCTTACGTTTGACATTGTGTAATGGTTAAATTTTGTTGTTACTTTGTAATGGAGTAGTGCTTACTTAGTAAAGTTAAAATAACAAAAAAAGGAAAGTGCTACCGAGACAAGAACCGGTTCCAATATCCAAAGTATCCGTGTGAACGGTTTCATTTCTGTAATTCCTACCAGGCGTCATCGGCTCTAGGTCAGTTCCCTATTGCCTTTATTGAAACATCACCCTCTTTTATTTATCATTGTACTCTTTTAGTCCCCACAAATAATCATCGTCCAACAATGACAAATCTTGTTGTCCTTCCATAGCCAGATTCATGAATGGGGGGACTTCTCAGGTCACCGTCATTTGATTTGAACACAACGTTTTCGATCTCTTTCGTGACGTATTGTTAGAATTACGATATGTAAAGGTAATAAACTTTATATCATGTACACATTTAGTGATTTATGTTTTTTGTCTGCATTTGGTAACTTATGTTTTTCTTGTACACATATAACCATTAAATTTGTTTTTCTTGTATACATACGATCATTAAACTTTTTTATACAAATATAAACATTAAGTTATTGGTCATATGTGTATAAAAAATAAGTTTAATGGTCATATGTGTCAAAATACGTAAATGACTAAATGTGAACTATTTAAAAAAGTTCATTGGTAAATCAAGTATAAAAAATAAATTTAATGAATAATTTAAAAAATTCGTCACCATATCAAATCATTATCCTTATTACTATTCTATTAGAAATATTCGGCTAACAACATTATTCATGTTAATGACTAGTAGAAGATGCAGTACAATAGGGGTTTAGAAAAACAGCATCCATAACGGTTTATTGTTTAAAGAGTAAATCATATTTTTGGTCGTGGGTTTGGCAAGGATTTTCGGTATGGGTCCAAGTGTTGGATTTTCACTTTGGCAAGGATTTTCGGTATGGGTCCAAGTGTTGGATTTTCACTTTCAAGATCCATGTGGTTCACTTTTTATTGCACTTTTGGTCCCTTGGATCGTTGTCGTTTGTTTAGCTTCGTTAAATAATTGCAAACGACAAAAGTAACTTTAGGGACCAAAAATGCAATTCGCTCAATAATTAAAGCATCTCTTTCTTCTTATTTTGATGCAAAACAAAAACAATCCAAAAGTTGCCGCCTCATCGTTGGAAAGAAGCGAAGCAGGAGAGAAATCGTTATTCAATATTCACCATATATCAAACCATCGCTTCTAACCCTAGCTAGGGTTTTCACCGTCGACATCTGCCGATTAAGTTCATTTTCGTTTCCCCCATTCTCTAATTCGAGCTTTCTGACTGAATCTTTGGGGCAATATGTACGGATCGAGGGTGTAAGTTATCCATTGATCAGTTTCACGATGATTAGTGTAATGCATTATGTGAAAACCCCCATTAATGAAGTCGAAAATGGATTCTCAATTATGGCATGCTTACCTCATCGACTTATCCCTCCCTCTGATGACAGTTTTAGTGGTGGCCGACACCACCATATTCTCCGGTGGTGCTACTTCTCTCCGACAATAACAACCTGGTGAGTGGTGACACAACCTTTATGGCAGCAACGATCCAACCCATCCCCTACGTTGAGTTCCTTCGATCAAATGTGTAACGCCCGGTTTTCAGCCTGGAATTTACAAGATAATATCACCAGGGATCGTCCCATGATCCAAGTCAAGCGTTACCTATCCTGCAAAACCACATAAGATAAAGGGGTAAGCTATAAAGCTTAGTGAGTAATCTAAGAACAGTATGACCTATATGGTCACACACGTTACAGGATCACCATTCCTGCCAGCTTCACAGTCCTATCCGACTCGTACTTCACACTGCGAAACTACCGTATTACCCGACGTCACTCGCTATACAGTATCATCCACTGATACTCACTATTAGACTGTCCCACACAGTCTTATCTTACATTGTCACGACTCACCTCTTTAGCTACTGTCACCTCTTTTTATTTATTATTTGGTATTAGTTTTCACGAATTCTTATACCATCACACGGTATACCCACTCACTTAACGGCTTTCTCATACAGGTATGGTCATAGTACATCTATGATTACCCCGTGTTTTATTAGTATATGATAAATCTTGCAGTCCCCTGACATGCATTATATACCATTACTTAATCACTCTGCTCAGTATCATCTTGTGATACTTTCGGATTTATAACTTGGACTTTATCCTCACGATAACATGCCTGTTTCCCACATAAGTATTATTATAATACTTTACAGCTTTATATTTCCTTCAATAATTCCAATATGGCACTCCATGATTTATCAAGTAAAGAACGGCCAGGTAGAAGATTAATTGGGGTGGCAGGATCCTTTCAGCATTTTAGCCTTTCGGAAAATCCAACAACCAGATCCCAAGTAATCGGCCTAGACACCGTCCTCGTAAGTAAATCAATCTGCATTACTTTTGGAATTATGAATTATAGGAAATAGTTTATTACATCCCTCGTATTTTATAGTTTAACACATATAAACTATTAGGGAGATACGGTAGCGATTACTCACCTGAGGTTGGAGTTTTCTCGGAGTCCTGTCGCATTTCCCGTTCCGAACCGCTGACAGTTCCCGAGCACCTCGTTGTTAGCTACCACTCGTTTCTCACCTCCCATCATCCTCCCTCAACATATTTTCCTTACCAAAACACTCCTCTATATCGTATATGTGTTTGGTGTGTGTTGTGCCTCAAAATGAGGCTGAAAACTCGTATTTATAGGCCTCCTGGACCCCCGTCGCGACGCGATCCAACCCCAGATCGCGTCCCGATCTCATACGTAAGCGCTTACTTCATCACGCATTCAACTGGCACTGCCGACAAAGATCGCGTCGCGATCCCATACCCCGTCGCGTCGCGATCTTCAAAATTTTTATCACTTAAACTAGACTCAATTTGCAAACTTTGTGCACTGGTTTGAGGTCAATCCGATTTTTATAGAATTAATTATGATTTTTCTAAGATCGGCATACAATGCTGATTTTTATATGAGATTGTAACTAATGTTTTTATTTTTGATCTGAAACATTATCCGGAACACGGGTGTTACAAATCTCTCCCCCTTACGAGATTTCGTCCCCGAAATCTCACTAGCCTTGTATAGTATGTACACATACTTCTTGTACATTCCGACACTCACATAATTTTACAACTATCAGTATAGACCGTATAGATGCAATATACTTGTTATGATATTCATAACATTACTAACTCAGTTTTCGTCCCCTTCTGAACCCTCTACGATATCGAGTCCCAAAGACTCAACGTACACCCTAGCACTGCCGACCGATTAGGTCATCTCAACACTTGTATGTGGTCCCACTACAATTACTGCTCACACAACCGTCACTATATATATATGGTCTCAACTGCTGACAATAGTCACTAGCCCTAAAAAATAGTCTCAACCACAATTACCGAGTATGTGACCCCACGGAAAGATGGTCCCAATCACAAGAACCGGTAATGTGGCCCTACAAGAAAATAACAGCATCAAACCACAAGGGTTCCAACATCCAACAATAAGCCATAAAGGCTTAACAGCTAACACCTAACTATAAAACTCTATAACCGATTTTACGGCATCACCACTCCCTCATCAGCTCAATAACTACACAATCACCACTCACGATATACTATCCATTATTACTATTTGGGTTTCCTGCTTTACCAGCTCCCTTTTTCTTTTGACACTATTGGTCACACAACATCTCACCCCACACTAAATTTGTATATACTTAATTACTTCTCTGAGTAACTACTCATACTTCTTGTTTACCAAATGCTTTTTATTTTAAAAATTTACTCTTTTTGATTTTCATTAATCACAACAACGACTCTTTCAGCTTTTTTCAGAACAACTTTTTCAGCAAAATAACTCTTTAAAATATCTCTCTCTACTTGTAAAATTCTGGTTATAAAATAACCTTTACGTTTGTAGAAAAATCAACTATCTCACTACATTCTTTGGTTATAAAAATAACCCCACATTTATTTATTTTAGTGATGATTGGATGGTCCCTGGTACTTAGACATTAACTAAGTAAAATAGTACCCTTAATTCTTCTAGAATGGAAGGAATAATTCAATCTATCCTGGCCTTAAGTTTACTCAGGACATCTACCAGCTTTACTTTTTTTATGTCTCCGATGAATTTTCCACATAATCTACTCTACCCAGTATCTCAAGTTATACTCTCCTGCTTAATATTCTGAGCCGCGTATACTCAGTACGTCGAGTCATACGTATCTGCTCAATAAACTCTCCTTACTCAGCACTCAGAGCGGCGCATACTCTGTATGTCGAGTCATGCGTATCTTCTCAACCACTCAGCATTTAGAGTCGCGCATACTCTGTACGTCGAGTCATGCGTATCTGCTCAACCACTCAGCATTTAGAGCGGCGCATACTCTGTACGTCGAGTCATGCGTATCTGCTCAATCACTTATACTCCACCGCTCAGCACTCGGAGCCGCGCATACCCTATATGTAGGATCATGCGTATCTGCTCAGTGCATCTTGCGGACATCTCCATGTTGCTCAGTACGTCGAGCCGCCCTCTATCTCTCAATTCCTCAACCCCGTATTATCCACATGCTAGACCTAGACACGTCTAGTACTACCACACACCATATCTCAACACTAGTCTCATTTTATAACTCCCCACGAACTTATTTTTTTATAGTTTTTACTATCTTACATCCAATCATCACATTTATTTATCATTTTTTTTCTTTGTTATGGCTGTCGCCATATATTTTCATAAATCCACCCACCAATTCGTACTTTCAAAAAAAAATTTATTTCAACTCATACTTTTTTCAAAACATCTTCCAAATTATTTTGGACTCAGTATCAGCTCAGATTGTCAAAATCTTTCGTATTTCTCAGCTACACCATACTTTCACATTTTCAAAAAGAAAAACTTTCTTTCAAAGCAACTTTCAAAAAAAAATTTAAAATTTTGCATCTAGATTTACTTTTAACACCTTTCCCATATTTGGGAATATTACACAAACTCACTCACTTTCTTTGATTCTTTCTATCTCTGAAAGAGTTTACTAACATCATGTTAGAATAAACTGTTTTATCTACGTTCGACTTTTATCACAATATGTTTGTGATTTTTATATTCTAGCACTCAATTCTATTAATTTGAGTCTAGGGATCTTATCCTAGTTCACTCAAATCTTGGCTCTGATACCAACTTGTAACGCCCGGTTTTCAGCCTGGAATTTACAAGATAATATCACCAGGGATCGTCCCATGATCCAAGCCAAGCGTTACCTATCCTGCAAAACCACATAAGATAAAGGGGTAAGCTATAAAGCTTAGTGAGTAATCTAAGAACAGTATGACCTATATGGTCACACACGTTACAGGATCACCATTCCTGCCAGCTTCACAGTCCTATCCGACTCGTACTTCACACTGCGAAACTACCGTATTACCCGACGTCACTCGCTATACAGTATCATCCACTGATACTCACTATTAGACTGTCCCACAGAGTCTTATCTTACATTGTCACGACTCACCTCTTTAGCTACTGTCACCTCTTTTTATTTATTATTTGGTATTAGTTTTCACGAATTCTTATACCGTCACACGGTATACCCACTCACTTAACGGCTTTCTCATACAGGTATGGTCATAGTACATCTATGATTACCCCGTGTTTTATTAGTATATGGTAAATCTTGCAGTCCCCTGACATGCATTATATATCATTACTTAATCACTCTGCTCAGTATCATCTTGTGATACTTTCGGATTTATAACTTGGACTTTATCCTCACGATAACATGCCTGTTTCCCACATAAGTATTATTATAATACTTTACAGCTTTATGTTTCCTTCAATAATTCCAATATGGCACTCCATGATTTATCAAGTAAAGAACGGCCAGGTAGAAGATTAATTGGGGTGGCAGGATCCTTTCAGCATTTTAGCCTTTCGGAAAATCCAACAACCAGATCCCAAGTAATCGGCCTAGATACCGTCCTCGTAAGTAAATCAATCTGCATTACTTTTGGAATTATGAATTATAGGAAATAGTTTATTACATCCCTCGTATTTTATAGTTTAACACATATAAACTATTAGGGAGATACGGTAGCGATTACTCACCTGAGGTTGGAGTTTTCTCGGAGTCCTGTCGCATTTCCCGTTCCGAACCGCTGACAGTTCCCGAGCACCTCGTTGTTAGCTACCACTCGTTTCTCACCTCCCATCATCCTCCCTCAACATATTTTCCTTACCAAAACACTCCTCTATATCGTATATGTGTTTGGTGTGTGTTGTGCCTCAAAATGAGGCTGAGAACTCGTATTTATAGGCCTCCTGGACCCCCGTCGCGACGCGATCCAACCCCAGATCGCGTCCCGATCTCATACGTAAGCGCTTACTTCATCACGCATTCAACTGGCACTGCCGACAAATATCGCGTCGCGATCCCATACCCTGTCGCGTCGCGATCTTCAAAATTTTTATCACTTAAACTAGACTCAATTTGCAAACTTTTTGCACTGGTTTGAGGTCAATCCGATTTTTATAGAATTAATTATGATTTTTCTAAGATCGGCATACAATGCTGATTTTTATATGAGATTGTAACTAATGTTTTTATTTTTGATCTGAAACATTATCCGGAACACGGGTGTTACAAAATGTCCTTCAATATCGGAGACTATCAACACCGAGGGAGAAGAAAAAATCATTGTGTTCACACTCACACTCCACCGTGGGCCTCCTTTTTCTGGCGACGGGAATCGTACCGACACAACCCTTATACCACCCGTCTGGTAGCAAGCTTCATACTCATCCTATTCCGGACAACCCACTCAACTTCCTCACCAGGACACCATCTTCAGATTTCGTCCCTGCCTCAGTTCCATAGTCATCTCCCAAAATCCTGCCCCCACCATTTTCTCCACCTTGCTCCGATCACGTCCTAGGTAAACGCCTGAGAACCCTAAAAAATCACCCGTGATGACTACCCTTTTATCTATTCTCTCACACTCGGTTGGGTTGTCTTGAGAATTCACTACAAAATTATTGGCTCAAATAACACCGACGCCGACTAGTAGGAAATAGAGCAAGGGAGAAATTTTTTTCGGAAATTACAAAGTAGTCCCTGAATTTACACCTTCAGTTTAGAAATTAACAAAAGAATAAAAAGAAAAGTTAAAGTTAAGGGTATAATGGTATTTTTACATCCCGTTTAACAGAAAAAAACAGATGGTAACTCCACGAGGGACCAAAAGTGTAATAAAAAGCCAACCACAAAGATCCTGAAAGTGAAAATCAAATACTTGGACCCATACAAAAAATCATTGCAAAACCCAGGGACTAAAACTGTAATTTACTCTTGTTTAAAACTTATTTATGTTATCAAAATCAATATATATAATTATCTTTGAAATTCTTCTACAATTAATAAGTTTTTGAAGAAGTTCTTTCTTTTTATTGTGATTAGACATATATATGCTTACTTATTTTAAATGTTTTATAAAAATTATTATATTTTATTCTTTTTAGACACGTGATAATACATTTTTATATTATTTTTATCAAATATATAATTATAAAAGAGATAAAACAATATAGTAAGTACTATATTTTTCTAACATTTGACATTTTTGTCAATTAAATCGATTTAAGAAATATTATTTAATATATAAATGTATATGCATATATTTATTTTTATATAGTACACTTAAATACTTAATATATTCGATTAATTAGTCAAACAATAATAGAGATAAATATAAACTATAATTAATTGGATAAAATAAACAGAAAAAGACAAACATAACTAATCTTATTAACAAATTACCAAGAAATAATCAATAAATAATCGAATCACTATTTTAATCAATATCTTCGCAAATGACACCAGCTAAATTCGTAGGCCATCTAAAAAATCATCAAAAACACCGTTTTGAAGATTTTATATATGCAATCTGTGAAAATTTGGGTCTTATTTGAAAAAAAAAACATATTACTATATGTGAAAATTCATGTTTTTTCTACGAAAATCTTAGTTTATCTAAGAAATTTAAAATTAAATCATCATTTTTGAAATTTTTTATGCTAGAAGTCTTGAAAAATCTTTTCCCAACAAAAGAAGGATAATATTGTAGTTTTGACAGACAAAATAAATATCGATTGTGCAACGATGACAGATTCATATTGAATTTGAATTTGAGACTCAAACTTTGTTCAATCGGTTGATATTTAGGCTACATCCAGATAATTATTGATATTTTTAGCATTTTGGGGAGAAGGGTAATATTGTAATGTTATAAGTTAATTAATTTTTTTAATAATAAAAATTCAATTTAAAGATGTTTTTTTAATTTTAAATATATTAATTATCATTAAATTAAGTATTTGGGTATATATATATGTGAGCTTATTAGGTTTTATAAGGATATACATGCAATTTAAAGTTTTACAAAGATATATACGTAATTATGAAAATTTTACAAGGATAAATACGTAATTATGAAAGATCATTTTCCAACAAAAAATGTTTATATTATAGTTTTGTGAAATTATTATTATTATTATTAATTTATACGTAATTATGAAAGTTTTACAAAGTCACCCTCTAAGTATAGTGAGTATTTTTAGCCAATTTTACATTACTTTATACTTATAAGTACCCTGATATCGCCCAAAATATGTACAACAATAATGCGATATCAGGTAGCTTCTTGATTATAGAAGCAACTTGAAAGCTCTCACTAATCACCATACCCTCGACATTGATATAATGTAGGAGGACTTGTAGTTCTTGTACTAACATTTATTTTATAGTCTAGAAAAACATAATTGAAATGTACAAAAAACAAAAAAGATCGATTGTTGTTGAGGCCTGTGTTGAACACAATATCCTTAAAACAAATATGCCCGCTATCGGGTGTTTGTTTCCCAGGATACAAAAGCTTGAGACGATTCTTCAACCTCACCCGAACCTAAGTTAGGTCAGATTATACATCGATCGTAGCAAGAAAACAAATAATGAGAGTTGGAGAAGAATAAGAGATAATTTCATCTGGTGTATTCAATCTGTCACACAAAACCCTCTATTTATAGAGAAGTAATTGATGATTAATTACAATGATTTAATCACAGAATTAAAACTGAAATATGTGTTTAATTTCGTATTGATTGTACATTTAACGAATTTTATCTTAAATTTTTAGCTACAAAAAGAAAAACTTTTTCAAAAATCTCTTTGAACTTTTTTGGTTGACTTGTGATGCATTCGTACCCGCAACCCAAGTTCAGCGAACCGAAGCCTAACTGGTTCACATTTGCACCCCCCCTCCCCCTTTCGCTCGCAAGAGAGAGTCTTTGTGCTTCACGTCTTATAAAACTTAAAAGTCATTTTGCTTATAAACTTATTTTCTTTTCATTCTCTCACCTATGTATAATGAACTAAAACTCATAATCTGTTTTACTAACCGTTTAACCATTTTAATAAGGTCTTAGGGTTAAAATTTCTTGTTCAAAATGAAGAAAACCAATTTTTCTAAATTAGATAAAAACAAATTTCCAAAACAATTATTTGGTCAGTAAAGAATTTGATGATACGAAATGTTTCTCTTCTATTGAATGATTAATTGAATGAATTACAGAACAAGAATGTAGATGCTTATATACGAAAACCAAACAAACTATAACAAACTATTAACAAAAAGGGCAAAAGATAAATACGAAAAACAAAGATAAAATTGTTGGATTAGGTGTCTAAGCCATGACTAATAATTAGTATTTACCTAATTAATAGTAGCATAGTCCTTTTTGGTTGCCCTCATAGCTGGAGGTTTGGTAGAAAGTTCGGTAGAGAGAAAGGTTGATTTATTATGTGATTAATAAATCAACAGGAATTAAATATATGGTTTGTTAATATATTAATTTGATTTAATTTGGTGATTAATTTAATTAGTTAAAGGTGCAGGGACTGAAACTGTAATTATTCAATAGTTGAGTAAGTGGCAGTGAGAATGACCAGTGGAAATCGATTTTATATATATATGGTAATATATATATTTCGATTTTAATATATAAGGGATAAATAGAGTTTGAATTGTAAGATAAAATGTTTATCTTATTTGAATTCAAATAGGTTTATCTCTAAGGCTTATCAACTGGTCATCTGGAAAAATATAAATAGGGGTCCCTGGGCACCTAGAAGTCTGTGCCATTTTTGTATACCCTCTCTGGAATTTTCGATCACCATATACCTCAGCTCCCTGGGTGTGACTTCACTTGAGGCAGGAAACATTTGCTGCTTTGCTTCCAAGAAACTTAAGGTTGGTTTTTCTGTTTTAATCTTTAGTTTTTTTATTGGCCTTTAGGAAATTGTTATATGTTCAATTAGAAGAAAACATAGATCCTCATAGGTTGCATGTGAACTTAGGTTATTAGTTCATGGTTTGCAGAAAACCTTTCAATGGTATCAGAGCCTGTTACTTGTTTTCTTATTGAATAGTTATACCTATTTTTCCTAAAAATTAGGGTTTAAAGCTTATAAACCCTAATTTCATGTGGATCGACTTTTTGTATTAGGGTTTTGGACACCCTAATCCCCCCTTAGTGATTTTCAATTTTGCCTATTAGGGTTTTTGGAGGTTTTCTATTTTTTGGTAACTTTAATTGGTTAATTAAATGGATAACCTTAAACTCATTTGTTGAATTCGATAATTAGGGGGTTTAAGATAGGTTTAAATTAATTTGATTAATTTGGAAAACCTATCTACATTTGAATTAATTTAATTAATTGTTAATTAAAAGATAACTCAAAAGGATTTAATTTAATTTTTTTAATTTATCGAAAATTAAAGGATAAATCCTAAAATATTTTAAAAGTTTTAAAATATCAAGATTTAATTAATTTAATTAATTTTTAATTAAAAGATAATTAAATCGATTTCTTAAAGGTTTAATTTAACTTTAAATTTAATAGTTAAATTTGAAAAATTTAAAAGATAAACCAGGAATATTTTAAAGGGTTTTAATATATATCTTATATATGTTATTAAAAGTTAATACTATATGTATAAGATAAATTGGTTAGTCAAATCAATAGTAGGCCTCATTCACGAAGCTGATCTATAAAGTGGGTATAAGGAAACTGCCTATAAAATGGCGGTCTAATGGGTGAACACTCTCACCCACCGCTCGCCTGATCAGTGGAGGGTCGTTAGCCGAATGGGTTTGATAGGACCGCTTAATCATTAAAAGTATAATGATCAAAGTACTAGAACCTTTACAAAAAAAATCACAATCTAGTTACTTTAGGAAAAATGTGAATTTGATGCTAATACATGAAATTGCACATTGCACTTTATGAAACGTTGGTGGAGCGTGTATGGTTTACCGGCACACCAATGGGGGTTCATAAAGAGTGGCAATGGGTTTCTCGGGTGTTATCATTGTTGATGGAGCGTGTGTGGTTTACCGGCACATCAATTTGAGATGGTAATGGACCTCGAGAGTACCAAGCTAATTTGCATGGTTATTCACACCCGGTTTGTGATCCTCGGCATCCCAGTCACAAACGGTGGGGCATATCCGAGATTAAACATGCTATTAAACAGTTCAATAAATCTCAAAAGAAACTAGGAATTCCATTATAATAAGATTATTTTCCGCGGTGGCATTGGCTGAATCGTCATTCGCCTACCTTTATAAAATTTGCAAATAGATTACGGCATCCCTCTTCTATGTTGTAAATTGTTATAGTTGGATCCTAGCCTTATTTTTATATTGGGTTAATTATAAGGACCGACAAGTATCTAATTAAACTTACCTTCTTTTATAGATGTCTTCTGCTGATCAATCCGCTCCTCACTCAAACTCCAATGTTACCTCAATCCTCTCGTTATGTTCCAAGGTTCAATTGAACGAGACAAACTACAATGACTGGATTAGAAATATCAAGATGGCTCTAAGGTTCGAGAACAAAGAGTATTTACTCGAGACTGAGCTTGTCGATATTGACCCTGAAACTGCTACTCCCGAGGAACTTGCCTCGTACCAAAAACATTCTGATGATGCGACCACAGTGGCCTGCATCATGATCGCCACAATGAACCTCGAATTGCAAAGGATATATGAAGACTACTAGCCCTATGAGATGCACAAGGAGCTTGCGGAAAAGTTCTGCAAGAAAGATCGCATCGAGAGGTGCGAAGTGGTCAAGGACTTCACGAACGGCAACTCTAGAGATGGAGAGTCCATCTACACTCACGTGCAAAGGATGCAAGGTTACGTGGAGCGGCTTAGGAAGCTTGCGATGCCTGTACACGAGGAATTGGCCGTTGACATAGTGCTTAACACCTTACCGAGTTCTTTTGACCAATTCAGGCAGGCTTATCATTTGAACAACAATCAGTCTACCCTGGCTGAATTGCATCGCATGCTTAGGACTGCTAAAGACGGGATGAAGTGTAAAAGTGTACCCTCGGTTAATCAGCCCGTCTTAGCCATTGGAAGTGGCAAAGGAAAGAAACGGAAGGGCCTTCCTAAACAAAATTGGAGGGAGAAGGTTCAGGTCGGGTGGTCCAGCAATGGCTCGAGAACCAAGTCTTCCTACATTCCTTGTGTGGCCAACCCCAATGAAGCCGACTGCTTTTATTGCAAAGAAAAGGGCCATTGGAAGAGAAGCTGCCCCAAATACTTGTAGGACGTCAAGTATAGGAAAGTAAAGCCATCGACAGCAGGTATATACATTATCTCTAAAAACTCACCATCTTCTAGTTCTTGGGTCCTTGATACAGGATGTGGTTTTCACATTTGTTCTGATTTGTAGGGCCTAAATGAAAGCAGGGAGGTGGAGCACGGTAGACTGAACCTGATCATGGGCAATAGGAGATCGTCCCCTGTTACCAAGATCGGTGTATATAGTTTAGTGCTTAGTAGTGATGTTAGCTTAGAGTTGTTTAATTGTTGCTATTCGCCAGATATGGCAAAAAACATTATTTCATTTCACGCATTATTCAGACAAGGATTTCAGTTTTTGTTTGATAATAAAATTGGTTCGATTTCTTTTTTCAAAAATGGTATTTTGATTTTTACTGCTTATCCTTGTGATGGTGTGTATGAAACTGTTGAATGTGTTGACAATTTAGGACATAGTGTAAATTATATTGATTCTACTAGTGGTGTAGAAAAGGCATGCCTGTGGCATAGTCGGCTTGGGCACATCAGCAAGAAACGCATCGCCCAACTCTAAAAGGATGGAGTGTTGGAATCATTCGACCTCAAGTCGGATGATGTATGCGAATCTTGTCTGCTGGACAAGATGACTAAATCACCTTTCAAAGGGTCCTTTCAAAGAGGTGAGGGTCTGTTGGACATCATTCACACGGATGTATGTGGTCCATTCAGATCAACCACAAATGATGGCACGCGGTTCTACGTGACCTTTACTGACGATTTTAGTAGATACGGTTATATCTACTTAATCAAGCACAAGTCAGAAACCTTTGAAAAGTTCAAAGAGTTTAAGAACGAAGTAGAGAATCAATTAGGCAGGAAGATAAAGATGCTCAAGTCCGAAAGAGGCGGAGAGTATCTTAGTATCGAGTTCCTAGACTATCTGAATGAATGCAGAATAGTTTCGTAGTTGACACCTCCCAGAACACCACAGTTGAACGGTGTTGCCGAGAGGCGTAACCGAACCTTGTTAGACATGGTTCGTTCCATGATGAGTCGAGCTTCACTTCCCATTCACTTCTGGGGGTATGCCTTAGAGACTACTGTCCATATCCTCAATCTTGTCCCAACTAAGAAGGTTGCAAAAACACCTCATGAGATGTGGACAGGGAAAGTTCCCTCGTTGGCACATATCGAAGTCTGGGGTTGTGAGGCTTTCGTTAGACAAGATACTCAAGACAAACTCGCAAAAAGAAGCTAAAGGTGTTTCTTCCTTGGTTATCCCAAACAGTCCTTTGGATATCTATTCTACAGATCGAGTGAGGACGTGGTCTTTGTAGCCAGACGAGTAGTCTTTCGAGAGAGAGAGAGAGCTCATATTCAAAGAGGATAGTGGGAGTACCATTGATCTTGAAGAAATTCAAGAGTCATTAGATGACACAACCTTAGGAGAAACTAGCAACCAACCTGAGGAAGAAGTTCCTGTTGGTCCAACTGAAGTATCCTTACCTTTTAGGCACTCCGGTAGAGTTAGCATGCCACCCGAGTTTTATGGCTTCCATATAACTACGGATGAGGACACGTTTGTCAGTGATAGGACACTGATAAATTTGGATGAGCCAGCTAACTACCAGTAAGCAGTGGCGGGCCCAAAGTCTACCAAGTGGAAAGAGGCAATGGATAGCGAGATCAAGTCCATGTATGACAATCAAGTTTGGAACTTGGTTGACAATGTACCGGGTCAAAAGACAGTCGGGTGCAAGTGGATCTTCAAAAAGAAGACCGACATGGATGGAAAGGTACACACTTTCAAGGCAAGACTGGTTGCGAAGGGCTTTACTCAAACCCCGGGGGTTGACTATGACGAGACCTTCTCACCAGTAGCCAATATAAAGTCTATTAGGATAATGCTGGCCATAGCTGCATTTCATGACTATGAAATTTGGCAGATGGACGTCAAAACCGCTTTCCTTAATGGGAAGTCGACTGAGGATGTTTACATGAATCAGCCAGAGGGTTTTGTCGATGCAAATTATCCCAATAAGGTGTGTAAGCTTGAGAGATCGATCTACGGATTGAAACAAGCTTCTCGCAGCTGGAATCTTTGTTTCCATGAGAAAATCAAAGAGTTTGGCTTCTCTAGGAGCGAGGATGAGTCCTGCATATATGTCAAGGCTAGTGGGAGTATAGTCACCTTTCTGGTGTTGTATGTTGTTGACATACTGCTCATGGGAAACGACATTCCAACCTTGCAAGATGTCAAGTCTTGGCTTGGGAAGTGTTTCACCATGAAGGACCTAGGAGAGGCTGCCTATATTCTCGGGATAAGAATATTGAGAGATAGGAAGAAGAGACTAATTGGACTTAATCAGGGCACATACTTGGAAAATGTACTAAAGAGGTTTAGTATGGAAAATTCCAAGAAGGGAGAGCTACCTATCCAGAGTAATGCAAAGTTGAGTAAGACTCAAAGTCCGAGTACAGACGAGGAGATAGCTGACTTGAGTCGGGTACCTTACGCTTCGGCTGTGGGGTCGATCATGTACGCTATGACGTGTACTTGCCCTGACGTGGCTTTTGCTTTGAGCATGGTCAGTCGTTACCAGGGAAACCCTAGAAGGGCGCATTGGATAGCTGTGAAAAATATACTCAAGTATCTGCGAAGGACAAAGAACATGGTATTAGTCCTTGGAGGCAGTGATACCTTGAGAGTTGAAGGATATACAAATGCCAGCTTTCAGACGGATAGAGACAATGGTCGGTCTCAGTCGGGCTGGGTATTCCTTTTGAATAGGGGAGCAGTAACTTGGAAAAGTTCCAAGCAAGAGACGGTGGCTGATTCTACGTGCGAATCAGAATACATAGAGGCAAATGAAGCATCAAAGGAAGCGGCTTACCTGAAGAACTTTATCGGTGACCTTGGAGTAGTCCCGATTATTCAGGAGGCCATGGAACTGTTCTGCGATAACGAAGGAGCGGTTGCCTTGACAAAGGAACCGCGAGACCATGGAAAGTCCAGGCATATCGACAGAAAGTACCACTATATCAGGCATAGGGTAGAAGAAGGTCACCTCCTTGTAAAGAGTGTATCATCGGAAGATAATCTTGCAGATCCCTTGACAAAGGCTCTGAGTAGGATTAAGCATAATCAGCATGCTAGGAGCATTGGATTAAGAGATGATATAAGTTTTTGTAATTAGATAGGTTTTCTAAAACTTGTAACAATGTAATTGTATTTGACTTTTGTGATTTAATAACGGAGATTTATTAATGAGTAATGGTTTACTACTTTTGTCAATACTTTATCATTATGTTTCATTTTGCATGTTTACTTCCTGAATAATTGGATTATTCAAATATCCACAGTCGCTCATACTCTTAGGGAGTAAGAATGAAGTAAGACTTTCATGAATTGGTTTGTAGATTGTCTAAGGAGTTAGACATTGCAATAAGATTGCTGCAACGTTCATGAGTACTTGGAAATGGAGATTTGAGTATTGGATAAACCCGCGCTCAATGGATTGCTTCATGGATTACATCACGAGCAATGTTGAGAAGATAATATCTTTTGATCTTTAAGCTAAGATATATGAGTTATGATTTACTAGGCGGTTGTTCATTGATAATACGAAAACGCATCGGTAACTCGGTGTTATAAAACGTGTTGTTGTGAGTAATTTGTCTGGTCAAAGACATAAGTATATGAGTCGAAGCTTATTCGTCCCTTGACCCTAACAGGGAACAGATATCTGTAGGCCTCTCGATGAATTTGAAGTTCACTAAAAGGGTTGGCCAACCGGGACTAAATTGACTTGGTCAATTAGTAGTCTAAGAGTCATATGCAAATCGGAAATCGAGAAACAATGAATCAGACCAGGATTGATTTTAATCGATGTCTTGAGTCTGAAAATATATAGTTGGACGGAGGATCATCTGATCACTTATCTATGGACAGAACTGACTGGGTCAGTGTAATACCTAACTTTTATTTATAATAAAGTTATGTTAAATATATATACTTATACGAGATAAGATGAGTTAAAAGTATGAGTTATGATGTTTAGAAACTAATTTAAGAGAAGTAGGATGCTAAAATAGATAAAAGAAACAAAGTAAATGTTTAAAAAGTCAAAACCGGGTCAAGTTGTGTGACACGGGTCGAGTCAAATTGAAAGGGAAATGAAAAACAAGCCAACCCAGGTCGAGTTTTCGAGCCCGGGTCGTGTTCGACTGGAACCCGGGTCGGGTCAGTCAAGTCGGGTCGTGCAGCACCTAAGATCAAAAGCGAGGAATTGCGTATCAAAACCCGGGGCGGGTTTCATAGCCCGGGTCGGGTCCGAGCAAAACCCGGGGCGGGTTTGACAGCCCGGGTCGGGTTCCGGGTTGGGTATAAATATCATTTTCTCCTCATTTGAACCATATTCCGAACCATAAACACCCAAGAGCAATTTTTGAGAGCTAGAAGTGTAGAGCTGGTCATCTAGATCGAAGGTTTTGCCAAGGAAAAGGTTGGAAAAGTTAGATTAACACCTAAATCGTGTTCTTGAGCTCTTGATTTCCAAGGTATATGATTTTGACTTCTAGAGTTACAAACCCTAGATGTTTAATTTCGAGATTATGCTTTGAATTAGTTTAATTGTTGCTAATAGGTTGTTATTACTTGTTGTATTGAGTCTCTATTGTGATTATTGAGAAGTTTTACAGGTTGATTTGGTAAAAACCGCAAATCTTGGAAGTCTTGAAGTCATAGTATGTGATGTTCATAGTTGTGATCCTTATTAACTATTGATTCTTGATCTAATGAGTTAGATGTGATTAAATTGTTTTGAGAATACTGAAGTATGATATGAGATGTTGTTTTGAGCAGATACACAGAGGAGGGAAAAAGATACACGAGGCACGGGTGGACCACTGACTGAACAGACATCAGGTGAGTAGTTATAATTCAATATAAATAGTTTGATTATAACTAAATTGACTTATTTCACATCTTAATTGGTTGAGATAACCAATTAACATGAATTAAACAAGATTGAGAATTTCTTGTTAATGTGATTGCTGAGCTTGATTGAGTACACCAAATGACTGAGATAGTCATAGAAATAGAGATCAGTGATTTGAATTGTTGAAATTATGATAATTATTAGATTGATTTCTAAACTTTGATAATTTTATCACTGAGCTTAATTAGCTCATGTAAATAGTTATATGTTGTGTTATAGGCGATAGAGGTAAGAAGATTGTTGAGGGATGATTGCAAGGATATGGGACTTGACTTTTGACTGCTTGTAAATTAGAAAACACTCTTTTATATAGTTTTGTAACGGTCTTTTGCAAACCGGTTTTTGGGACATGTTGTTTAAAGTACTTGTTCTCTTGATTTCTACTTGTACTTATGTTGCTTAATCTTGATTATACTATGATCACTTTGTTTATCCTTGAGTGATTATGATGTAATCCAGAGATAAGAAACTGGGTGTTACAAGTTGGTATCAGAGCAAGGGTTTGAGTGAATTAGACTTTAAAGAGTAAACTCTAAACTCAAACTATTAAAGAGAGGTCCCATCTTGTCCCTATGCAATCATTCTTTAAAACACACATTATGAGTATGTGTGTTATTTCGAAAATTTTGATGAGATATGTGATACGAAAAAAGTATTGAGATAAACGAGATTATAATGAGTTAAATTTCTTTTCAGCCTCATTATGAGTTCTGGAAAAGAGAAAGAGAGAGGTGATCACCGAGATGAGCATTCGGGATCACAAGATTCAAGACTGGGGCGCCAGTCTGAAGGCGAGAGACCGCCTGAGTTAACAACGTCATTACAAGAGTTGATTGCTGCGGAGGTAGCAAAAGCAGTTAAAAGCTTATTGCCTACCTTAACGAGACCTCAGACGGAGGTGACGATAGAGATGATCGAGACCGACCTCCTATCACACCTGTGGTTGGGGAGGGACAGAGAGAGCCGATTACTATACATACTGAAGTTGGAGGGTTGGGTGAACCAAAAGGTTGTAGTTATGAGACGTTCCGTAAGTGTAAACCGAATGATTTCTTCGGTACTGATGACCCTATTATTGCACGAAATTGGTTGACACATATCGAGAAAGTCTTCCGTACGAGCAAGTGTGCGGAAAAAGATAAAGTTGAGTATGCCACTAATTGTTTACATAAAGATGCTCAATTCTGGTGGGAGAATATAAACCTTGATATAGAGAAAGGATTGGAACCAGAACCGACGTGGGAGGAGTTCAAAATGAAGTTTATGAAGGAATATTGTTCAAATACTGCGATGAAAAGTTTGGAAGAAGATTTTCTGAGATTGCAGCAGGGAACGCGGTCGGTACAGGAGTATACGACAGAGTTCAACGAAAAAGCCAGATTTGCTGCTCATCAAGTGGATACTGAAGAAAGGAAGATTGATAGGTATCTGTGGGGACTGAGGACCCAGATACGAGAGTTTTTACAGAGTTACAGTTTTACAACTTATCAGCAGATTGTTGAGGCAGCTAAATCTCAAGAAAAAGAACTGCGGAGGCAAGATAGTGAAAGGAAGGGGAACCAAGGAAGCGGAGGCTAGAAGAGGAAATGGGAAGGAAGACCCGATGGTAGTTCTCAAAAGCAGCCAGTTCCGAGTTATCAATATCGAGGTGATCCAAGAAAGACTGAGAACAAGTGGTGTGAAAAATGCCGTCGAAAACATGCTGGAAATTGTGATACGAGCACCCCGTCTCTTATGTGTTATCAATGCGGGAAGACAGGGCATATGGCTCGAGATTGTTTGGAGAAAAATCGTGTGTGTTTCAATTGTGGGGAAAGTGGTCATATTCGCCCGGATTGCCCAAAGCCGAGAACCGATTCCCGTCGTGAGACTCCGAGGGCGGGACGAGGTGATAATCGAGGCGATAGACGAGATAGAGGTGGTGGGAACGTTAGAACTCGAGCTTTTCAGATGACCGTGGAGGAGGCTAGAGAGCGACCAGATGTGATTACAGGTATTTTTAGCCTAAATTCTCTTCGAGCTCGTATGGTGTTTGATTCTGGTGCATCGATTTCTTTCATATCTGTACCTTTCGCTTCTCGAATTAATGTACCGGTGACTAAAATGAGTGAGAGCCTGATAGTTGATATTGCTGACGGGAGAGATGTTATAGTGAATACTCAGTATACAAATTGTCGGCTTGAAATCAACGAGATTTCTTTCCTTATTGATTTGAAGCCGATGACTACTCGTGCGTTTGATGTAATAGTTGGAATGGACTGGTTAGATAACAATAGGGCGAATATGGATTGTCACGGAAAGATTATTTCTGTGAGAACTCCGAGCGGGTCTCAGACATTAATACGAGGCGAACGCCGTTTTCAACATATAACAATTCATATCATTCTAGTATTCAAATGGCACCCTTTGAAGCATTATATGGGTCAATGTGTAGAACACCATCATGTTGGTCAGAAGCAGGAGAGAAACCACTAGCGGGTCCCGAGATTATAACAGAAACTGAGGCAAAGATAAAAAGCATTCGCGAGCATATGAGAGTTGCTCAGCAGCGTCAAAAACAATATGCAGATAAACGAAGAAAACCATTGGAGTTTCAAATTGGAGATATGGTAATGTTAAAAGTGTCTCCCTGGAAGGGAATTATTCACTTTGGTAAACGTGGCAAGCTAAGTCCACGGTTTATCGGACCATTTCGTATAATTCAACGAGTAGGAGCAGTAGCTTATAAACTCGAGCTTCCTGATGAGCTACGGGGAATTCATAATGTATTTCATATTTCACATCTTCGTAAAACCTTACATGATGAGTCGACACAAGTTTCTTTGAAAGAAGTTCAGTTAGATCATAAACTTCAATATCAAGAGCAACCGGAGAAAATTTTAGACAAAAAGATCAAGAAGTTGCGAAATAAAGAGATTTCAATAGTTAAAGTACAATGGCGACATCATAGAGGAACAGATGTTACTTGGGAAGGCGAAGAAGAGATGCGGCCAAAGTATCCCTTTCTGTTTCAAGAGATTCAGAGGACGGAATCTTCTGAAGGGGGTATGAACTTGTAATACCTAACTTTAATTTATAATAAAGTTATGTTAAATATATATATTTATACGAGATAATATGAGTTAAAAGTATGAGTTATGATGTTTAGAAACTAATTTAA
The DNA here is from genome assembly GCA_023525715.1 of Cichorium intybus. Taxonomy (NCBI): domain Eukaryota; kingdom Viridiplantae; phylum Streptophyta; class Magnoliopsida; order Asterales; family Asteraceae; genus Cichorium; species Cichorium intybus. The sequence continues at coordinate 61,015,206 of CM042009.1, read as the reverse complement.
GAGAAGTAGGATGCTAAAATAGATAAAAGAAACAAAGTAAATGTTTAAAAAGTCAAAACCGGGTCAAGTTGTGTGACACGGGTCGAGTCAAATTGAAAGGGAAATGAAAAACAAGCCAACCCGGGTCGAGTTTTCGAGCCCGGGTCGTGTTCGACTGGAACCCGGGTCGGGTCAGTCAAGCCGGGTCGTGCTGCACCTAAGATCAAAAGCGAGGAATTGCGTATCAAAACCCGGGGCGGGTTTCACAGCCCGGGTCGGGTCCGAGCAGAACCCGGGGCGGGTTTGACAGCCCGGGTCGGGTTGCGGGTTGCGTATAAATATCATTTTCTCCTCATTTGAACCATATTCCGAACCATAAACACCCAAGAGCGATTTTTGAGAGCTAGAAGCGTAGAGCTGGTCATCTAGATCGAAGGTTTTGCCAAGGAAAAGGTTGGAAAAGTTATATTAACACCTAAATCGTGTTCTTGAGCTCTTGATTTCCAAGGTATATGATTTTGACTTCTAGAGTTACAAACCCTAGATGTTTAATTTCGAGATTATGCTTTGAATTAGTTTAATTGTTGCTAATAGGTTGCTATTACTTGTTGTATTGAGTCTCTATTGTGATTATTGAGAAGTTTTACCGGTTAATTTGGTAAAAACCGCAAATCTTGGAAGTCTTGAAGTCATAGTATGTGATGTTCATAGTTGTGATCCTTATTAACTATTGATTCTTGATCTAATGAGTTAGATGTGATTAAATTGTTTTGAGAATATTGAAGTATGATATGAGATGTTGTTTTGAGCAGATACACAGAGGAGGGAAAAAGATACACGAGGCACGGGTGGACCACTGACTGAACAGACATCAGGTGAGTAGTTATAATTCAATATAAATAGTTTGATTATAACTAAATTGACTTATTTCACATCTTAATTGGTTGATATAACCAATTAACATGAATTAAACAAGATTGAGAATTTCTTGTTAATGTGATTGCTGAGCTTGATTGAGTACACCAAATGACTGAGATAGTCATAGAAATAGAGATCAGTGATTTGAATTGTTGAAATTATGATAATTATTAGATTGATTTCTAAACTTTGATAATTTTCTCACTGAGCTTAATTAGCTCATGTAAATAGTTATATGTTGTGTTATAGGTGATAGAGGTAAGAAGATTGCTAAGGGATGATTGCAAGGATATGGGACTTGACTTTTGACTGCTTGTAAATTAGAAAACACTCTTTTATATAGTTTTGTAACGGTCTTTTGCAAACCGGTTTTTGGGACATGTTGTTTAAAGTACTTGTTATCTTGATTTCTACTTGTACTTATGTTGCTTAATCTTGATTATACTATGATCACTTTGTTTATCCTTGAGTGATTATGATGTAATCCAGAGATAAGAAACTGGGTGTTACAGTCAGAGTTTCGCAGCAGTTTCTAGGAAGCTTAAGATGTTGGTTAATTAGAGGTTAAATTGGTAATTATAGTCATAGACTTATCCAAGTGGGAGACTGTTGGATTAGGTGTCTAAACCATGACTAATAATTAGTATTTACCTAATTAATAGTAGCATAGTCCATTTGGGTTGCCCTCATAGCTGGAGGTTTGGTAGAAAGTTCGATAGAGAGAAAGGTTGATTTATTATGTGATTAATAAATCAACAGGAATTAAATATATGGTTTGTTAATATATTAAAGTGATAATATATTAATTAGAAACTATATTAATTAATTAGAAATTAATCTAGAATTAATTGGATTTAATTTGCTGATTAATTTAATTAATTAAAGGTGCATGGACTGAAACTGTAATTATTCAATAGTTGAGTAAGTGGCAGTGAGAATGACCAGTGGAAATCGATTTTATATATATGGTAATATATATATTTCGATTTTAATATATAAGGGATAAATAGAGTTTGAATTGTAAGATAAAAGGTTTATCTTATTTGAATTCAAATAGGTTTATCTCTAAGGCTTATCAATTGGTCATCTAGAAAAATATAAATAGGGGTCCCTGGGCATCTAGAAGTCTGCGCCATTTTTATATACCCTCTCTGGAATTTTCGATCACCATATACCTCAGCTCCCTGGGTGTGACTTCACTTGAGGCAGGATACATTTGCTGCTTTGCTTCCAAGAAACTTAAGGTTGGTTTCTCTGTTTTAATCTTTAGTTTTTTTATTGGCCTTTAGGAAATTGTTATATGTTCAATTAGAAGAAAACATAGATCCTCATAGGTTGCATAAGAACTTAGGTTATTAGTTCATGGTTTGCAGAAAACCTTTCAAAAATATGGATAAAGTTGTGATTATCTCAATAGAAGATTCCGTTAATTCCATTACTCCCCCTCAAGTTGGAGCATGAAGATTTCGTATGCCCAGCTTGCTTGATAGAAGTTTAAGACGTTCTGAATCGAGTGGTTTAGTTAGGAAATCAGCCAACTGATCATGCGTTTGTATCGTGACAGGAGCTACTTCTTTGGACTCTACACGTTCTTGTACGAAGTAGCAATCCATTTCGACGTGCTTGGTGCGTTCATGAAAGACTGGATTGTAGGCAATATGACGAGCCGACTCATTGTCACACAAAAGTGGCGTTGGGGCATCTAAAACAACACAAAACTCCGTCAACAACCAACGAACCCATAGAATTTCACTGACAGTGGTAGCCATCGCTCGGTACTCAGCTTCAGCTGAAGATCTGGAAACAACGGGATTGTTTCTTGGACTTCCAAGATATCAGAGCACCACCCAAAAGCAACAAGTAGCCCGTTCATGATCGTCTCGAAAACGGACATCCCAACCAGGCGGAATCACTGTAGGTAGTTAGCTCGATCCCTCCCTTCTTTGGTAGTAAGATCCCTTATCCTAATGTGTTCTTGAGATAGCGAAGCACCCTCATGGCAGCATCCCAATGACTTTGTCTAGGGACGGAGACGAATTGGCTAAGCATATTGACTGCATAAGTGATGTGTTGCCTGTAAGTATAAAAGTCTACCAAAAAGACGTCTATACATGCTTGCATCAACTCGGTCTTCATCTTCTCCTTTCTCTAACTTCAAGTTTTGTTCCATGGGGAACCGACTGGGTCGACATCCAAGTAGACCGGAATCTTCTAAGATATCGATGGTATATTTACGCTGACTGAGAACGAGCCCTTCGTCGGTGCGAGCGACCTCTATTCCCAAGAAGTACTTCAAATTCCCAAGGTCTTTGATGCTAAAACGATAGTCAAGGCTTGATTTTGTGTTCTCGATCTTCTCCCTGTTGTTTCCAACGATAATAACATCATCCACATAGATGAGGGCTGCCATAAAAGTATCTCCATATTTATGAATAAAAAGGGAGTGATCTGCATGAGACTGTCGAAAATCAAGACTTTGAAGGGTAGCCGTGAACTTGTGATGCCAATTCCTCGAAGCTTGTTTTAAGCCGCATAAGGATTTCTTGACCTTGCAAACTCGTGTCTCGTTTTCTTTTCTAAAACCCTATGGTATGTGCATGTATATATCTTCTTCAAGATCACCATGTAAAAACGTGTTATTTACGTCGAGTTGATGTATGATCCAGTCATGTTTGGCTGCAATCGTGAGCAACACACGGACCGTGACAAGATTAGCAACCGGGGCAAAAGTGTCGTGAAAATCCACGCCTTCTAGTTGTCGGTAACCTTTCACGACAAGGCGAGCTTTGTACCGCTCCACGTCTCCATTTGGGTTGTACTTTACTTTGTAGACCCATTTAGAGTCTATGGCTTTCTTCCCTTCGAGTAGGCTCGTAACTTCCCAGGTTTTATTTCGTACAAGTGCGTCAATCTTCCGTTGCATGGCTTCTTTCCAACGGACATCTCGAACTGCTTGATTAAATAATTTTGGCTCATGGTGTGTAGTGATGGCCGCTAAAAAGGTTTTGTGAGCTTTAGAAAATTCTTCATATGATACATAATTAGCAAGAGGATGTATCATTGAGGCAACTCGATTGATGGCAGGTTGTGGGTGATGTATCGAAGGGGGCAAGACAACATCGTAATCCCTGTACCGAGTGGGCTGTAACTTGGTTCGAGTTTCTCTTTGCGGAGTTGGATTACTGGTCTCGTGACTCACGTTCGGATCTATTTGCACAGTGTCATCGGTGACAAGGTCATTTAAGGTGGGTGGCTCGTGATCATTTTGTCCTAACGGATCCTCGTCTTCACTGTCGCTAGCCGTGCCGTCATGCACAGGGTTCTTCGGTGAAGTTTGATCAGGGGCTGTAATTTCATGTTGAATGGGAGGTGTAATTTCCTCAATAGCCGAATGGAATAAATCTTCATCTTCTTCCTGTATTTCCTCATTGTTATGCATGTGTTTCATAGGGAACTCATTTTCGAGGAACTTTACATCTCTTGAGATTACCACTTTCTGGTATTCTATGTCGTAGATCTTGTAACCTTTTGTGCCTTAAGGATACTCAATACAAACCCTGGGTCGACCCCGTGGTTCAAATTTGTCCCCCCAATCTCAGTGCTTCGATAGTAAGCCAAGCACCCAAACACGCGCATGAAATCATAATTTAGTGATTGATTGAAGAGAACCTCGTAAGGAGAGACATGATGAAGTACTTTGGAAGGAAGCCGATTTATAACATAAGTGGCAGTCAACATACATTCACCCCAAAAGGTTTTTGGAAGGTTGGCTTGAAATCGAAGAGCACGAGCAGTTTCAAGCAAGTGCCTATGCTTCCATTCCACAACCCCATTTTGTTGTGGGGTATATGGGCAATAAGTTTCCAAAATTATCCCTTCTTTTGTATAAAAGTCATGCATTCTGTTGGAAATAAATTCTCCCCCGTTGTCAGATCTTATCCGTTTGATTTTCTTTCCAAATTGCGTTTTGATCAATTTGTGAAATTTTATGAGATGTGTGCTCGCCTCATGTTTGTGCTTAAGAAGGAAATTCCATACAGATCGGCTAAAATCATCAACTATCGTTAAGAAATAAGAGGCTTTTGAGAGTGAGGGGGTCCTGTACTTCCCCCAAACATCACAATGTATAAGATCAAAACAACAGTAGTTTTTATTTCACTAACATGAAATGGAAGCCTAGTGTGCTTAGCCTTAAAACAAGCATCACACACATCAGTTTGACTATTCCTAGAGACATTTTTAATAAAATTCAAATTTGAGATCTTCTCACGTGACGGATGACCAAGTCTTTTGTGCCAAACCTCGAAAGTAGTCATGAGAGCCTTCCTTTTAGTTGCCCCGAGTCGATACAATCCTCCAGCACAGTTACATGCACCAATCAAGTCCCTCGTTATCAATTTCTACATCACAGAGAAATCAGGAAAAAAGGTTACAGCGCAACTGAGATTTTTCACGAGATTATTTACATATAATAAGTTATAATTGAAGCTAGGAACATGTAAGACTCCATTGATTTTAATACCCCTGGTAAGGTGTGTTCACCCTCACCCGTGACAGGCACTGTGTCACCATTAGGGATGATGACGGGTGTTTCTTTTGGGTTTATGATTATATTATCAAGAAAATCGCTTCTATGCGTGATATGCTAGGTTGCACCCGAGTCAACCACCCATTCATCGCGAGTGTTATTTCTACCTGCCAACTTAGCCTTCGGATTGGGTTCTTTAATGCCCTCTTCCTTGAAGTGCTCGAAAAACAGGCAACTGTTCATCCGTCAATCCCGGTATGGGGCTGGGTTCGATCTCTACATAAGCAGCCTTTGGTTTTGGCTTGTCTTTCTTTCCGAGCCACCAATCAGGGTACCCTATTTTCTGGAAGCACCCGTCTTTGACATGACCTTCTTTTCCCCGTCTTTGACGTGACCTTCTTTTCCACAGAAAATGCATTTTTCGGTCTTGTCATTGCTTTGCTTCGAAGTTCATTGCGCCCCCTTATTAGTCGTTTGCACCGTCCCTTGAGTTTTCCATGGTGCTTTCCTGCCCATCAGATTCACTTGGAAGGCGGCTGCCTCCCCGGTTGCTCTTCTGGACCCTCTGATGATTGCCCATTGCTGCTCATCTTCAGCAACCAAGTGATACGTGGCTCCCAATGATGGTGCTGGTTTCATGGCAAGAATCTGGGTGCGAATGATGGAGAAGTCCTCATCAAGTCCCATGAGGAATTCATAAATTCTTTCCTTCTCCTTCAGTTCATTAAACTTCTTTCCAAGAGCACATTCATAACCATTACAGGTGCATCGAGGCGTGGGGAGAACAAGTTGAAGTTCGTCTCATATAGTTCTTAATTTCGTATAATAAGAAGAAAACGAAGCCCCTTCTTGTCTAGTGTTATTCAGGGATTGTTTTAGCTCATAAGAATGAGGTGCTCCCTCTTTCTCGAATCGTTCTTCTAGATCTTTCCAAATTTCGATAGAAGTGTTTGCTTACCTTACATTGGTTCGAATGCTTTTCTCCATGGCTGTAGTCAGCCAACCTTTGATCATGGCGTCGGCTCGCATCCAAGCCATGTATATGGGAGATGTAGGTTCTGGATTCTTGATTGATCCATCGACCAATCATATTTTGTTCTTTGCGAAAAGGAAATTGATCATCTCTTGTTTCCATTCGTTGAAATTGTTGTCATTCAGCACTTCATTAACTTGCATTTGTTTAGGATGGTCGAATGCATGAATGTAGTAGGGAGAATTGGCATCGATGGCTTCTTCAGACTTCTTGCTTCCTTCTACCTTTTCTCCCCTCATACTTGTCGCCGACCTAGGACTTCCTCAAGGATCACGCTCTGATGCCATAAAGAATCTGATGATACAGAATGTCTCTCTTCTGTTGAATGATTAATTGAATGAATTACAGAACAAGCATGTAGATGCTTATATACGAAAACCAAACAAATTATAACAAACTATCAATAAAAAAAGGGCAAAAGATAAATACGAAAAACAAAGATAAAATATGGATAAAGTTGTGATTATCTCAATAGAAGATTCTGCTAATTCCATTAGTCAGTAAATAACAACAAAATAGATTATTACGTCAATGATAATGAGTGGTTTGTGTAACTATTAATAGGTTATAAGAAAACTCTACCGTGCTCTAATATATCACGTTCAAATATGATTTTATTCGATAAATTTGTTATTAATTATAATTCTATAAGTAGGGTGTGTTTGTCACGTAGCGTTTCAGAGCTTTGATAACTTCTAACTTATATCGTTTAGGAAATAGCTCTAATAAAAGCCAAAAGCTTCGTTCGGCGACACGAGCTTGAAGCTTTTATTTTAAACTAAACGCTACTATTTTAAAAGCTAGTTGAAGTAGCGTTTAAGAAAAAGTTTTACCAATTATAACAATTACTAGAATACCCTTAAAACTATAACAAATAATTACGCAGATGTCCTTTTATGTAATTTTACATATTTTAAAAGCTTCCAGCTACTTTTGCCGAATAGTCATATACAAACTAAAAATCACAGCTTTCGGCTACCCGCTACCCGCTTTCAGCTACCAACTATCCGCTACCAGTTACCAGCTCCCAGCTAGTTTTGCCAAATACGTATGTAATCAACTTAGGAACACGATTATCAAAATACATTATTAATATAATAACCTATTATTTTAAATAAAATAATCTAAAACATCATGAATAGTTATCTATTATTTATTATTCTAAAACTTAAATCCCGTCATTTTTTTGAACGTTACATGCCTTTTTGTGTTTCCGGGTTGTCACGCGGATCCTTTCGGATCCGGATTTCGGGTCTTTTTTTTTGGGTTGCGTTTCTTATTTCCATGTTTCTCGATTTTTCCATGGGTCTTCTACACCGCCACCGCTTTTCGCCTCCTACAGGAAGGCTGTGGTGAATTCCCGTCTTCTCCACCGCTATGCATCAGTGCTTATGGTCACCCTCAACCTTCTTCTACTTCCGATTAGAAGAGGTAATCCCACGACTCTCTACTCATTTACTTCTTTATCTCCCTCTCTCTCATATCGATTCCATCCACAGAAGCAGCGATTTCCATCTACTGCCGCAAACCACCGCCGGATTCTCTCCTCATACCGCTGCTCACGGCCGCCGGCGGAAGAGAAGACTGCTGGAAGGCGGCATGGAGAGGAAGATCGACAAGCTGTTCAAGAAATCGATTTCTTTTCGCATACGGAGAGGAAGATCGACAGCCTGTTCAAAAAATCGATTTCTTTTTGGTTGCTTCTTTGCTCCATTATCTGCTACGATTGTGTATATTTCTTAATCCCATCAACTCTGATTCGCGTTCATAGGTGCAAAGAGATTGATTACTCTACAAAACCTGATTGAATCGAAATTGGATTGATTGGTATTAGAGATGGCGATGAGGGAGGTGGTCACGGGTGTAGCCGAGTGTGCGGTGCCCGGTTCTTCTTCTTGATCAAACCCTCTTGCTGCTCTTGCCAACGCCCTTATCGGCTCTTCCTCTCAAAAGGTACTTCCATCTTGAATGGTATTGACATTCATCATGTGTCAGTCTTTATTATTTAATATCGCATGCCAAGTGTTCAGTAATTTGCCGAATGAAAACTTAGATGTGTATGGTGTGGCTGTGGCAAAATGCTATTTTTTTGACTCATTTGCTGGGTTTTTTCTCTTGGTGCTGCTTTGGGCTTTTTTATAGTTAAACTTGACTCATCTTTATTTCTTAGCATGTGTTTACGGTAAAAAATGTAGTAACTTAATGATCAATAGAATGCAATTTATGGCTGAACGATATTTTGAATATTAGATAATGTAATATTAGAAAAGTTTCCATTTTTTGGTTCTGTAGAATGTTATCTTTTTGTTTCTCTTATAGATATAAAACAAAATTCAACAATAATTTTTTTATAATATAATAGTAACTTAATAAAGTCACCCTCCATGTGATTTTAAACAATTGAATTACTAATTGCTACTTATAATCTTTACACGATAATTATTTACTTTACTGAATGTGTAAAGCATCAATTCTCACTACCAACTAAACTAACCTTCATAGCTTAATGTAATGTATATATGTTTTATATTATCCTTCATTCACAACTAATCAGGCAGCCTATGTAAAGTATCTGTTTAATGCAAATTAGAAGATTTTTTTAGTTATTCACCAAAATAACCTATGAATTACGCAGCTGTCTTTACCATCACACACTGTAACCATCAAAAAGAAACAACTTACCTCTACATGTCAGATACTAATGCCCGCTTGCCCGCTTTAACATACAAGTAAAATTTTTATAACATATGTTCCTACTTTTTCTTTCTTACAGATATGGACAGTGAAAGTCAGAAGAAAGCCAACACTTCCAAGAAATTTCAAGAACCCTGTAGGTAGCAAAAAATTACACGTCTTTCGCAAAGTTGTACATATTTTTTGGAAACCAGTGCTTTCTCAGTACTGTAATTATCTTTTCTAACTTTCAAGCGTAACTTATGTTACATATTGTGCTAGAAAATCTATTCATAAATATATAAAAGTTTACGGTTATATTACAGTCTATAACTTTTGTTATATTTTCATTTTCATCTGCTTTATAACTTTTCCGGTATTAAATGTATAACATATTTCTATTTCTCTGAATCTATAACTTATTTTCTATTTCTCCTAACAGGAAACATAAAATGGAAGTGACACGACTATCAGCGCTTAAACAAGGTGGTCTACTTAATCCCATTGAGGTCAAAATAATCAGACGATGGATACCATTCTCCCACGGTAACACAAACGAATGTTGTTTCCTTTTCTTAGACAAACAGGTATTTTACTACCCCTTTTAAACTTATATTTCATATTTTTACTCTTTATTGCATACCTAAAATATACTAATCCTACATGGGGGTGCAGTTGAGGCATTTTCCAGTGTACATGATAGTGCACATTTCGAGGCCATCATCACGCCACATTTGTGCTATCGTGTTACTGAGTATATATGTGATCTTGCAAAACGTGGATATAAGACTGTTCCTCATACTGTCACCCTTAAGATTGGTAAAGCTGCTAAGTTTGTTCAGATACCTGATATCGGCTTCCCATCCTGTTATTTTAACTTCACCAGCTATGACAATCTACGCACACGTCTCAACAAACATCAGACCCTAACAGGTAACACCCCCCCCCCCCTTTCAACACACAAAGCACATCTGCACCCACAATTTTTTTTCCAAACACTATTCATTTAACTTTAATGTTAAAAAATTTATTACAGATTACATTGCTAAGATTGACAATGTACCAGACACTGTTAAGCTGAAAGATAATACCGTGTTGAAAATAAAACTTGAAGATCCAAGGTAACATGTATTTTCCAAAATCTATATAGTTTCTCATATATCAATTCCCACCATTTCTTACTCTTACACTATGTACTCAGTGGTTTTTATATTGAGGCAACGTTATGGGAAGAGATAGCTACCCGCTTGATGATTAATCCTTTGGGGTGAGGTAAATTGAAATACTGTTGGTAAATCGTACCGAGATAGTTTGGTTAACAACATTGGTGTAGAGTAGCATTGATAACTTGAATGGAAGTCACATAATCTGTTGGCAAGCGGTATTACATAAACAAAAAATGTCTGATATAAGTCGTTGTACAAGCAGGAGATTCCAACATCAACACTAAATACATCTGGGAAGTGGGAACAATATATACACGGGAGGTGGACAGCCGTTGTCAGCCCTTCCTGGATCTGAGTTGGAACATCCTATGCAATGGGGAATTCAGATTTGGGGGTGTTTTGTCTGTTCAAATGGTGGGTTTTGAGGATCCGTATGGAGCTATTATGTGATCATGTGATCTGGAATGTCAATGGTGGTACACTCCTACCATTTGTTGCTGGAATACTGAAATTAATTCAATTCTTTTGCCCCTACTGAATTTGATTGTGAATTTTGTTGCAGGGGAAGACGAATGGGGAATTGAGATTTGGGGGTGTTTTATCGGTTCAAATGGTGGGTTTTTGAGGATCCGATTATTTTTGTTTTATTGAAATGACAGGTGGTTTTTCAATGCAGTTAGAGACTCGAGGTGTCCGATATCATATACTATATGTATGCATATGACTTTGTGTATATATGTGTGTGTTTCTCATTAAGAAGACAATTACTCTGTTTCTTGTGGTTACAAAACTTAAGTATGTTTCTATTTGGGGCAAACAACTTTAACAACATTGCTCTAATGGGTTTTTAGGTAACTTCAGAGTTGTTTGAGCTGAGACAAGCATAAACAAAATCATATGATCAAGTTTTGTAAATATGTATATGTTTTAGACTGAATTTGTTGTTAAATTTTCTTTACATGAACGACTGTTTTTTTGGGATTTAGGTAAGTTGACGTGTTTCATTTCAGGTAGGTGAACAGTTGTGCCCAAATACTTTAGCACAATTGAAGAGAAACATGTAAGTTTGTAGTTGTTCAAAAATGGTAGGTTTCTTTTAAAGACTGATAGAAAGGATGACACATTCGTCATATGGTATTTTTTACTCCTACGTAGTTTTTCAAATCTTACAGGAAACGTCAGCAAGAATATCAAGATGTTGATGAATGGAAGGCTATAAAAGTTTGAAAGAATATTGAAAAGAGTAAGGTAATAGTCTAATTTGAAACTATATTGTTAACTTAAGCATGGATATACTAATTTTATTGCAAGAAATTTACTTTTGGAAATCTCTGACTTTCGTATTTTAGATTTTGGACTGAGTGCCTTTTTCAACAAACTTATTTAATTGAAAAAACATTTTATGTAGTTTTACTTTTCATTTCCACATGCTTGTAAAGGATTTTGTGAAAACTAGGAATCTTTATCACGAAAGGATTCTATGAGTTCTATTTCAAATTTGTAATTACATAGCTTTAAATTTAGAACTAAGGTGCTTTTATATCCTTCTTTAAATAGTTTTAATTGTGGAATTATGTTTTCTTTTTAAATCTATGTTTAAATAGCATCTTACTTTTGAACATTGTAAAAAAGTTTATTAATAACATCGTAGTTTGGCAAAATGCGTCTCTCGATTATTTTCAATGTGAATATTATTTTCCAGGTTTTGTTTTATAAAAAGGTCTGACGCTAAGAGAAACAAGAGGTATGCTTAAAATTCTGATTCGTATGTCTCATTTTCAAGTATTGTAAATTTCATGCCTCATTTGTAGATTTTCCAGCTTTTTTTTTTCTTGAATTGATGTTGAGAACATATATGAAAAGCTTTTGACAAGCACACCAAGTGTTTGACAAAATGCTGCTGCGAGTTTAGGTAATATCCTTGACATATATTCCATTCCTTTCATGTTAAATGGATATTTTGGAGCTTCTTGTGGAGTTTTTCTTGAAAGTGTGAGATCGAGTCCATTTTCTTTAACTTTGCTTGCACCGATTAGCAGGATTCTCACCACCATTTAAGAAAGTTTAATCTCTTCTAATACCGAGCTCTTTTTTTGGTCTAGGAAATTTCCTAAACTACATTTTCAACTAACGCCATGCCTGCCATGAAGAAGGTTCAACTACCTAAAGTTTTTGCTTTAGACACTTTTGATTTTCTTCATTTGTCAATGCAGAAGATTGAACCTGGTGATATTAGACAATTGTTTGAAAGATTGATGAAGGAGATTGGAGAACCAGTTGATTTTGAACTTCCAGATTGGTTAAACAAATGGATACCTAACTATACCATAATAAAGCGCAGTATCCTTTTCAAGTTTTGAAATTATATAATTTTTTGTGCATACTTCTTATCTTTTTATCAAGATTAACATATATAAAATATATATATATCTAACAAAGAAGGTTAAGAAACGAGGTCGAGTAGAAGATGATGGAATATTCTGTTCTTGCACCTTAACAGCAGGTTCTTCTGGTATTTGTGGTAGAGATTGGCACTGTGGGTGAGAACTAAGAAGTAATAAATTTTCACTTTTAACCCTCATCAACATGGTTTCCTCAATTTACATCCTTTTTTTAATTTATATTTTGTTATCTGTTACAGGATGTTATTGTTGAGCTGCTCAATTAACTGTAAATGTGATAAATCATGCCTTAGTAAACCATTCCACAGATGGCCTAAAAAGGAAATTAAGACAGTACAGGTACTAATATGAGTAATATCATTATCATCCTTAAAAACAGTTTACTTCTGAGTTTGAACAAGACACGGAAAAAAACTCCAAAAAGTAAACTTTTTCCATTTCTTTACCATTAATGGCAACCTACTTTCATATTTTCATTTGGTTTGTATTTTTTTTCTTTTTTTGGTTGGACTGCAACGCACACACGCATGTTGTGTATGTGTTTCTCAGCTCAAACCAGACGAGGACCAAATCTGTTGAAACTTTTTTTCCCGGTTTTTGCAACGTACTTTCATTAATTTATCTATTACAGCATTGTACTTTATGTTTTAATGGCAACCTACTTTGATATTAGTTATTTTATGTTTTTTTTTCTTTTTTTGGTGGACTTCAACACATACACACATTGTGTGCATGTTTCTGAGTTTAAACCATACAAGGACCAAATCTGCAAAAAGCTCTTTATTTGCCATCTTTCTCCGTTTTTGTCATTTAATCTTTATTTTTTCCTTTTTTTTGATGGACTGAAACACTAACAAACACACATGTCTTCTGTGTGTTTCTGAGTTCGAACCATACACGGACGAAATGTGCAAAAAGTTACTTTTTTGTTATTTTTTCAGTTTTTTCCACTTGATCTTTAGTTTTATCTTTCGGCTAAATGCAATAAATAGCAACCTACTTTCATACTGCCCATAACTTCAGAACCAGCGCATCCGGACCCGTGCTCCAGCACTTCCGAACCCGTGCGGAGCACGGACTCGTGCTAGTTATATATAATTGTGGTCAACTTTAACTGATTAAGTATAAAGTTTAAAAGAATTACAATATTGTCATCTAAGAACTAAAATGAATTAATTACAATTTTAGCCCCATATACTTATATATTCGATAATTGCAATCGCAATCCCTGTAATTTATAGGTTACAGTGATTATTGTTTTGGTCCTTTCATTTTTAATTTAGGATAATTACCATTTAGGTCCTTGTTAAATTTGCAAATTTAGGGTAATTGCAGCTTCAGCCTTTGTACTTTTTAATTTGCATAATTATAGTTTTGGTCTCTATAATTCTCAATTTGCATTAATTACAGTTTTTGTCTCTATAGTTTTTAAAAGGTAATTGCAGTTCTAGTCTCTCTGGACTTTTTAATTTATATAATTACAACTTTGGTCACTATAGTTTTTAATTTTCATTATTCACAAATCACCAAATAATTATTTCCTTAAAGATTTTGGTGTCTTAATAAAGCATATATTATTTTCTATTAAACCTCGTACCGCAAATATCGTCTGATTTCGAAACTAATTACATTGTTGTGATCGTCATAAATTGCCGACGTTGATGATAAGTTTTTCATAATTTATCGCAATACAAAATACCATGAAAATACATAATCTATATATTTTTTATATTTAATTATTACCAAGATTACCGCCGTATCACGCGTAGTTGAATACATTGTTAGTAAAGCTTGACTAGTTTAACCTCTTCGACTACTTTAACAAGTTAATTGAGACAACCTTTCCTTCCTATGCAAAAAGAAATATCAAAATATATCATTTTCCAATATCAAGCACGGTGAGGCAGGGCACGTAAAAGTAATTACAAAAAATTTATTACTACTCATTAAAATCTTGTTTTAAGCTTTACATCTTAGGTATTAAATTTGTCTAAATACATGTCTTCATATATTATTAAAAATATATTCCTCTTTTAGAAGACACAAAAATAATTCAACGTCAAAGAGAAATTTTGATTTGACAATTCATATATCTTATTTCATGTCGTTGATGTTAGGTCACACATTATGTGTTAACTGATTTGATTTGCACCCAAAAACATGTTTAATTTTGTTAGAAACGTTGTAGAAAGTGATTGTTGATAGATAATCAAATTGTTTGAATAGTTAAAAAAATGTGTAAACATTTTTCTTAAAATTTGTTGAGTACTCCGTAAATAATTATGCAGGATCATTGTACAATCCAATAGTTAGATTCTTAGTCATGAGAAAGTATGAAAAATACAATATTCGTTTAAAGTCTTCTAAAACCTAGGAGCATCTAAACGTGGAGTATATTGCGTATATATACTTATGTTATCCATAACACTTATAATGATGATGAAAAATGACGATTTTTAGAAGTAACTTGCAGTTACATGAAGCTAGACGGACAATAAGTTAGACATACCAAAAGGTTTTGTAATGACCACAAGATAGAAGAATCAGAAAATAGGACCAAAAGCTAGAGAGGACTAGAAGCAACTTTTTTATTATAACTAAAAGCTAGATTTTATATGGACCAGAAGCTAGAGCGACCAGGAGCCTTTTACAAGCTTGTACAAAGCTAAGTGTTGGGTGTATTTCAACCAAGTCAATTTCATTTCTTCTACGTACTGAATATGCTCTAAAACTCTAGTTTGCATGGCAAATTTTCCAGCATATGGAAACATTTCCTAAAGTGTTACATGAAGGAGTGTTGCATTTGCATAACAGACTATTATTAATGGCAACATTCCTTATTTGTGTTTCATGAAGATTTTAGTGTCTTATATGATTCTTTGTTATTTGGGTATATATGGCCATTAGTTGTAGGTTTTTATTAATCCTCTCAATCTTACTTCCTATTGAGTTTCTCTCCCAAGAAAGAAACATGTAACCTTCTTGATTAAATCCAAATATATACCCATTTCTTTATGGTTTCCCGTTTAGGTTTCCACCATTATTATGTTTCATTGCTTGGAATTTTATGTGTTCTAGCATGTATCATATTACAAAAAGTGGTATTCGAGCCTTTAATCTAAAAACCTAATGGGTTTTTCCAAAGAAATTTTCTCTACACTCACATCATATATTGCCTTCCTAATAATTGATATTTCCCTTAGGACTTATCTAACCCCTATATGTAATCAAATTTTCCTTATAAATTTGATCCTATAATTGATTTTCTCCTAAATCATTTACAAGGTTGTAATCGATTTTGCCTCCATGTAACGCCCAATTTACATATAAAGTACACCAAAAAATTTGTTTTTAAAACATATAAGTATACAAAGTTCATCAAAAGAGCTTCATAATATTTGGTGTACAATATATCAACCAAGACCACAAGTAGATATCTTCAGGAGTCGATCCCACAATCCGAGTCGGGCGCTACCTAATTTATACCTGCAAAACAAACCAAGCAATAACTATGAGCTATGAAGCTTAGTGAGTAACCGAATCCAACAACCAGATTAATCTCGTGACAACCATACTAACTGTTGATACCACGTTCGTCTATCACACAATCCGTATAATTTTAGTTATCTTGATCATGGTATGTCGTACAATGCTTATCACTTGCAATCATAAGGAACCACCCATGCATTATCAAACTTCATAAAACATATTTGGCTTTTAGCATAATTCCATCACCCGGTTACATCAATACCATCTCCCGCCACTTAGGCACCATATCCGCCACCTAGGCATTAACTCATCCACATAAACATAAACACACCACTAAACACTGGTGGAGAATAGGCAAAACAATAAAATTTAAACTCTTAAGTTCACATGCAACCTAAAGGATCTATGTTTTCACTATTGAATCTATAACTAAGAACACTAAGGTATAAATCAAAATTCACAAGGATGTTTACATACCTTTTTGATCTTTGGAAGCAAGCACCACAAATGTCGTGCCTTTAATGGCTCACACCCAAAACACTAGCATGCAAGAAAACTAGAGAGAGGAGGAGGAACTCCTTGAGAATGGCGCAGGAATGAGGGTACTAGGGCTCCCTATTTATAGCCCCAAAATGATAAGTCATAAGGCATATAACTGCCTTATTTGAATTCTGATATGATAAGCCTTTTATCATATGATTCAACTTGCTTATCATTACCATATATAACCTTTGTGCACATATATGGTATTTTTCGAATTCCTTAAGGCCTAAGCCTTTGAATTCGTCCAACCCTATACACACTCCACAATTGTCCATTGCTCAACTATTGAACAATTACAATTCTGCCCCTGCACTTTTAATTAATCCAATTAATCCCAAAATTAATTATAATTAGTTTCTGATTAATTATTAATTAACTATAAGTATTTCTAATTAATATATTATCCTTATAATATATTAATCTCTCTCTCTATAAGTCATTTTGTCCTCTGCCACGTTTGAGGGCAACCCAAAAGGACTTTGCTGCCATCAATTCAAGTATATTCCTAAATTATAGTTATGGTTTAGACACCTAATCCAACAAACACATCATCCATGCCATATTGGCACAAAATTCTCCACATGTGAATTTCCTATGCCACGTGAACACTAGCCTCATCACATTATCTCTAATCTTGCA
Source organism: Cichorium intybus (assembly GCA_023525715.1). Lineage (NCBI taxonomy): Eukaryota > Viridiplantae > Streptophyta > Magnoliopsida > Asterales > Asteraceae > Cichorium > Cichorium intybus. The sequence goes on along the minus strand of CM042009.1, from coordinate 60,997,836 downwards.
CGTGGTCTCTAACCGGTCATATACATAATAACCTTGCCATTTATGCACTAAAATATCGTACAAATAAAATCCTTGTCAACTAGGTATTAGCTATACACACGAGTGCTAACTTTGCCAAATAAGCACCAACCTTGTCATCTACTTAGTCAGTTAACCTTGCAAGAATTCAATTCATCTAAGTGGCCAATAAAAACAAATTTAATTTAAGACTAAAAGTTGAAACAAGAAAATGAGCACTAGAATTTAATCATAAACAAACATCAAACTGAAAGCTTCAATCTAAACAATAACAATGTATGAACACAAAACTAGATATATGGTTTCTAGCCTGACATGGCTAGATCAGAACGGGAAGTTTCAAAAACAAAACCAACAAAGTTGCTTACGAAGAAATGGAAATGAACTGGATCGTAAAAGGCGTGATTCGACCTTCTAAACCTTTAGAGAACTGCCTTGGGTGCTTTTTGGAACGTGATTGCAGTGTCTAGCCGCCAAGTGATCCTCCGTGTCCTTTCTAGGGTTGAGAAATCAGCTATTTATAGAGTTTAAAAATCGCCACAAATAGTGGCGCTAATGGCTTCAGATAGCGTCGCTATAGTAACAAACATCTCGTTGACTCGCGAAGGTTATCTACAGATAGCGCCGCTATTGGAGTTAGGGTTGCTGTCTAGATAGCACCGCTAATGGAGTTAACTAGGGCTGGCAAATATGTACCGTAGAGAACCAACCAACACATTACCAAGCGTACCAATAAAATCAGTAGCCAACATGTTTGCCCGGTAATACCATACCAATTAAGAAGTCTTGGTACGGTAACGTTACAAAATTTTAAATAACACGATTGTACCGTACCAACCAATTATATATATATATATATATATATATATATATATATATATATATATATATATATATATATATATATATATATATATATATATATATATACTAGTTGTGAGACCCGTGTATTACACGGGTTGATTAAAAGAAAATGTTAAATAAAAACATCTAAACATCAAACATTGTATTAACTCACTACAAGAAAAAATCGATATAGCTACGGAAAATTTCCGAGGCAAAAAGTTGAAATTCCGTAGCTAAACACCAATAGCTACGGAATTTGCTACAGAATTCAAAAATTAAGTTCCGTAGCAATTTTCCTGGTAGCAAATTCTTTTGTTACGGAATTTTTACTTCCATAGCAATTTTGCTACGGATTTTATTCTGTAGCAAATATTTTCCGTAACAAACGCCCTAGCTATAATTCAGTAACAAATTCCATAGCTGTATATCCGTAGCGAATTCCATCGTCGTATTTCCGTAGCAAATTTCGTGGTCGTTTTTTCATAGCAGATTCCGTAACCGTATCTCCGTAGCGAATTCCATAGCCATATCTCCGTAGAAAATTCCGTAGCTATATATTCGTAGCAAATTTCGTAGCCATATCTCCGTAGAAAATTCCGTAACCATATATTCGTAGCAAATTTTGTAACCGTGTCTCCGTTGGAAATTCGGTAGCCTTAATTATGTAGCAAATTACGTAGCTGTATTTCCGTAACAAACTTCGTAGCTGTATCTCCGTCACAAATTCCGTAACCGTTTTTCGATAGCAAATTCCGTGGTTGTATTTTCGTAGCAAATTCCGTATGTACATTTTCTATAGCAAATCTCGTAGTAATTATTTGATAAAATAATTCTAATTGTCAATTATTTAGTACCGATAAATAAAAAAGCAAGTAACAACAAATCAAAACAAAGTTTATAATATAAATTAAAACAAACATCCTTTAATACATAAAAAAGATTACGAAATTCTAAATAAAAAAGTCACTAGAAAACAAATCAATACTCTTAATATGATACTCTATCCCTGACTTGGAAAAGTTTTGATATGGTCTTTAAAAGCATTAATAACACTCATTGCTTGTGCAAGTTGTTGTTCAAGTTTCTCACATTTCGCGTTGCTTTGTTCACTTTGCGTCTTCATTAACTCCTTCAATTGTTCGATTTCAGCTTTTGTTTCGACACGCTCTTTATCAACATTATTATCTGGCATATAATACGTTTCAGTTGAACTCTTATTCGAATCAATCGCCTTGCCATATGTGCCAAATCCGTATAATCTTCTTTTGCGATCATGTCCTCCAACAGCTTCATAAAACACTTGATCCTCATCAAATTCCTCTCCTAATGCTTCCAACTCTTCACATCGTTCCTTAAATTCATTCTGCAAAATTATTATAATTTTAAATTGAGATAAAACATATGAAAAATCATAGGAAAAATTAAAACTTATATTAAATGAAACTTACATGAATTTTTTCATCTTTTTCATGTAAAAAAGATGTTCCATCATGATTCTTAGTGTGTGTGTACAGGAACAATTCACTGCGTTTCGGATCACGTCCATAACGCTTCTTCTGCATATATACCACAAAATAAATTAGAAAAATACACCAAATAATAATATTAACTATTAAAAAAAGAAACTTACCAAATCAGAAGCGATTTTCAAATGAGAAGCCGATCCACCGGTATGCGTAGGTAGGGCTCGGCCATCAGCTACACCTTTACGCCTATTTTTTTTGTTTTGATCTGATTTCTTCTTGAACTCCTCGGAATTCCATTGTGCTTTCCAGGATACCCACACTTCTGATGATATATGACTAGGCTTTTTTCCGGTTTTATTTCTTTTGTCTGTGCGCATGTTGTAGGTATATTGACCATATTTTTCCTTCGCCTTAGTTTCCCAAGCAGTCTTCACTTTTGAAGTTATTGCATCATCCCAACAACACTTTTTCTACATTACAAAATATATACATGACTTTAAAAATGGTAATGTTTACCTAATGACTAGATAAAGCACATAGTTACCTGAAACTCTTCCCAATATAATAGTCGCGTGTCATTGCTTAAATTTGCCTAATTATACCCGTCTGGATCAGCTCTTTCTACAAAGGATGAACTAATAATGGCAGAACAATCGCTCGGTGGCAATAACCTACAAAATAAAGAGATTAGCAAAATAGTTATATGAGTACGTTTAACATAGATAAAAATGTAACCATTTTAACTTACTGCTTTTTCCAAACTCCAATACGTAAACGTCCATCCGGTGCAGTACATCCTAGTTGAACACCAACACTTTGCTCAGCAGGTCCACTACCAAATACCATAATGTAATGCGCATCATGATTAAAATATGAAAACACCTCGAATCGAAATAATATAGAAGAGAAAAACAAATAACGGTACATTAACTGCTAAAATATATTATAATGTTAATTTTATGTTCTCAAAGTTAGTTATGTTATCAAACACAATTTTGAAATAGCTATGAATTTTTATTCCATAGCACAGTAGCTACAAAATTTAGTCTCATAGAAATTTTCGTAACAAAATAGCTACGAATTTTTTCTCCGTAGCAAAATAGCAACAAAATTCAATTCCGTAGAAAAATTTCATAGCATAGTAGCTATGGAATTTCATTCCACAGCAAAATAACTACGAATTTCATTTTCGTAACAAAATTACGTAGCAAAATAACTACAGAATATAATTTTGTAGCAGAATAGCTACGGAATAAAATTTCGTAGTTATTTTCGTAGCAAAATAGCTACGTATTTTCATTCCGTAGAAAATTCGGTAGCAGACTAACTACGGAACATGATTCCATAAAAGTTTTCCATAGCTAGTCCTAGGTTTGCTATGGAATTTTATTTCGTAGCAGATTCTGTAACAAAAAAGCTACAGAAAGCCATTCTGTAGCATATTCCGTAGCAAAATAGCTACGGAAATTGATTTCGTAGCACATTTCCGTAGCTATACCGGATTTTTCTTGTAGTGACTTAAAGTAAATAGCATACTATCTTAAAAATAAACAAAAACACACAAAATTGAGAATATAGAAATATATAAAAGTAGAATGCTATAAACCACAAATAAATTAAAGTACATTGATATATCTTGCAATTAGTGCTCTCGATTTACCATTGGAAAATATAAAAATACGTAACATATATTCACAATTGCAATTTGATTTTTGAAATCGAAAGACGAAATTTGAGGTTAAACATTTAATTGACAGTTTTGTATTAATAAAAACGTAATTAGGGAGATAGAATTGTAACGGCCAATTGTAACCGATCATTAAGGAATAGTAATGAACAAAATATTTTATTTTTTTTTTCAGAAATTCAAAATCATGAGAAAATGACATGTGGCCAAATGAATGTGGTGGTGACATGTGGCTTTGAGTTACTTATTTATTAAGATACTAGTTGTAAGACCCACGTATTACACGGAATGATACAAAAAATTTAATTAAAAATATCTAAACATTAATAATTTTACATAAAAATTTGTTTGTGTATCGTGACATATTGCTTTTGATTTTTACTATTACGACTTTGTATTTTTATAAATATAATTGATTATGATAATGTCACCGGTACTAAAATCAAATTCATTATTATGATTGGAATCATTCTTCAAAATATTATGATATCAATTTTCTCTCTATTGTCTCTCAAATCATTCTACACATTAAAAAATAATATGATATTAAAAAACAATTAATTTTGAAATTGAATGATAACAATTAATTTTGAAATTGAATGATAATTAAACCGATCATTAAGGAGTTAGAAACGTCTCAAACCAATTAGTTTTTTTAAGAAATCTAAAATTATGAGAAAATGACATGTGTCAAATTCTATTGTCTCTCAAATCATTCTACACATTAAAAAATAATATGATATTAAAAAACAATTAATTTTGAAATTGAATGATAACAATTAATTTTGAAATTGAATGATAATTAAACCGGTCATTAAGGAGTTAGAAACGTCTCAAACCAATTAGTTTTTTTAAGAAATCTAAAATTATGAGAAAATGACATGTGTCAAATTCAATGAGGAGATGACATGTGGCTTGAGTTACTTATTTATTAGGATAAGATATATATATATATATATATATATATATATATATATATATATATATATATATATATATATATATATATATATATATATATATATATATATATATATATAATGTCAATTTCACTTCTCATAATTTTTATATTTTAATTAGGAGTAATAACTAATAAGTCACGCTTGGAAATGAATTACTACAACAACTCTTAATACTAATTTTTTTTTTCAAACAACACTAGATATTAAAATCAAACCACTAACACAAGCGACTAGCGAGTAAGCAATGATCAGTTAGGGCAAACAATATTAAAAGAAAAGTTTTTGGAATATACCAATACCAATATGAAACTTGTTGGTAGTCAAATAAGTTGGTACCAAGTATACTTGGTATGGTACTGGTAATGAAATTCTCCTGCCAACTATATTTGGTACGATACACGGTATAGAGGAAAAGCACTCGATACCCTACCAATTCCAACCCTAGAGTTAGCGCCTCTACCTTCATATTCCAAGATTTTCCTTTTTTACTCAATTTTGCTCTAACTTGTCTTTTCTGCTTGATTGTCCAAAAATCTTGTACAAAATCACTTTCCAAGTATAATGAGTATTCTAGCCCATTTTGCATTTATAATACTCGTAAATACCCTGATATCGTCCAAAATATGTGCAACAATAACCCGATATTAGTTAACATGTTTACATATTACTTGGATAATATGCTATGTGAGAAATTATAAAGATTGCTAGGTGAATTTAAAAAGATATGAGTGAACTCCAACATATCATTTCGAAATACTACTCACCAAAATGTACACATTCTCGGTTCCGAATATACCTTGGTCTAATATGTTAGATTTCAAATCAATATGTGTCCAATCTATATTGTTTGTTGAGAGTCCTTTACAAAATAAAACATTTAAAGATCGTTATGTTTTTTCAAATCAAATAAAAACTAATCATTTTTATTTGGGATAATGATTTGTAAGGGTAACGAACTTCTGAAATTGTTCACATTTGGTCACTGAACTTATTTTTGTGCTTAATTTACCCATTAACTTTTTAAATTTGTTCACATGATACCATTATGACCGTTGATAGAATGTTTATGCTGATTTGGAATCCTACATGGCATCCTAAAAGACTTGGAAGGATAACGAATTTTTTAAATTGTTCACATTTGGTCACCGAACTTATTTTTGTGTTTTATTTACCCATGAACTTTTTAAAATTGTTCATATTATACTCTTATAAACGATGATAGAAAGTTTGTGCTGATTTGGCATCCGACGTGGCATCAGAAAGCTGAGACATAAATAAGGGCCAGTGGTATTCAGTTAGGGTTCGTTATTGTGCCCTAATCTACAAGGAATGATAGTTCAATATTGCATTGTCTTCCTCTCCCTTAACATTCTCTCAAGCTCGCACGTCTTCTAGTATGTATTTTCCTTCATGCACAACATACACAACTTACCTATGAGTTACCGCACACCAAGAATCACCTTCCTGGGTTCTTTTATGTGGTTGAGGATCGAATGTGTAAAGGAAAATCACAATTACAACAATAGATAATACATACTAGAAGACTTGCGAACTTGAGAGAATGTTGAGGGTGAGGAAGACACTACAAGATTGAACTATCGTTCCTTGTATATTAGGGCACAAAAACATACCCCAACTGAAGACCACTGATCCTTATTTATGTCTCAGGTTTCTATTGCCACATCGGATGCCAAATCAACACGAACTTTCTATTATCGGTTATAAGGGTATAACATGAACAATTTTAAAAGTTCATGGGTAAATCAAACACAAAAATAAGTTCGGTGACCAAATGTGAACAATTTTAGAAGTTCGTTACCCTTTCAAGTCTTCTAAGATGCCATGTAGGATTCCAAATCAGCATAAACCTTCTATCACCGGTCATAATGATATCATGTAACAATTTTAGAAAGTTTATGGGTAAATCAAGCACAAAAATAAGTTCAGTGACCAAATATGAACAATTTCAAAAATTCATTATATTTACATGTCATTATCCTTTTCTATTTTGATCTTCATTTTCTAATGATCAATTTTTGTTGTATCCTTTTATTTTTCCATTTTTGCCTAAGTGTTTAAAAAGCTTGTTTTTTCTATAAACCAAAGTCAAAATAGATACTTTAACGATAATATTGTAAAACTTGATGGCTGATTCGATCCCCCATCAAAACCCTAGTTCGCATCCAATAAAACCCTTCGCTCCGCCCTGGTCGGCTCTCAGAGAGAGCTGAAGAGGTCTCCCTCTCGTATTCCCGCTACATATCAACAGCAAAAACCCTAGAACTAGTAACACTAACACCGCCTATAAACCCTTTACCTCCATACTTGAAAAGGCAAGATGACAGCTACTTCGAAAGAGGATGGAAACAGCAAAATCGCTTCTTTAACCGACGAAACGAAAGAAATTCTTCACCAGTCCATCCTTAATTACCTCCATCGCAGTGGATTCTCCAAAACCCTCAAGCGATTTCAGTCCGAGGCTCAGATTCAGGTTTCTCTATATTTATCTTGTAAATGTGTGCCTGGTAATTGTATTGTAGTACAATCATTGTAAAGGAGATTAGAACCTTACTGTGATCGATAAACGTTAGTTACAAGTTACAACTAAGAACATTTGAGTTGTTTTAACTAGAGTAGCTTAAGATTGAAACTTCATGCGGTTTACCCCTGACTAGTCACGAAATTTTAATGATCCTGCTTTTTGTGTAGAATGAGGCCTGGAAGGATTCTTCAGCTAATTTGGAGGAGATCTACTGCAAATACGTAAATGGCTGGTAGGTTCATACGGAGAATTATTTTGTTTTATCATCTTTCTTTCTTCATGAATCATACTTTGATCACAATTCAATAATCTTGTAATGCAATCAAATTTGAGCTTCTGTATATGCAGTCGTAACAATGAAGATGATAATGGGGACACTAAGAAAGATGTAAAAGATGAGAAAACCACCACATCCAAGAAGAAGAATAAGAAGAACAGTGATGTTGAAGATCAATTCAAATCCATCATGAGTAATGATGAACCACCACAAGATAATGTAGTTGTTGAAGCTGAAATTAAATCAAAAAAGAAGAAGAAAACCAAAGAAACCAAGTCAGATGAACCAAAGAAGCCTGAAGAAGATGCCATGAATGAATCGGAGGTAAATGAATCAAAGAAAAAAACCAAGGACAAGAAGAGAAAAAGCAACCAAGAAGATAAACCTGCAACAAATGGTACTGAAAATGGAGATGTTGATGTAAGTAAGGAAGAAAAAAAGAGTTCTAAAAAAAGGAAAAGATTGTTGTCAGATGAAAATGAAAACAAGACTGAAGCTTCTAAAGAAGATGAGGTTGCTGAAATTGATGCAAATGGAAATGAGAAATCAGAGATAAATGAAGAAAAATCTCAGAAATCTGTGAAAAAGCAACGTATTGGTTCAGTAGAGGTTTGTGTTTCTTTCATTTTTAGTGATATTATAGATAATGATTTTAGGTGTTTTTTGACATTTTACAAGTATATTAGAGTTTACCAAACACTAAAAAAAACTTAAATCTTTTTATTGTTTGTGTTATTGCAGCCAAAGACAATTAATGCATTTCAAAGGGTGAAAATTGATCAAGTTGAATTTGCTCATGAGAAATTGCAAGATAATTCTTACTGGGCCAAGGTATGATCTCCTTGTATATGTACCGAAGATTAAAACTTAAAACACAAAAAATAGCAACATATTTTCATCAATTCGTCTATTATAGCATCCTACTTTCATTTCTTCATAATTATATACAAAGTAATTTTCATTGCTCTAATTGTGTCGCTTCTTTAAAGTACAATGCTAAAATATGAAGAAAAAAAAATTATAAATACAATTTTATAATTAAAAGTAATGGAATAATTATTCTACACGGACTTATGCTTTTATATATGCAGGATGGTGCGGATATTGGATATGGTGCTAAAGCACAAGAAGTTCTAGGTTTAGTGAGAGGAAAGTATGTATCTTTTTTTGATGCATTTATAAATAATACTCAAAAAAAAGAATGTAAAAAGACGTGAATACCCTTCTCATCTTCGTCATCGAAAATAGCCCTAGCGTATAGAGCAAAAATTGCAAATTTTTGTTTGAAAGGGGAAGGGGAGAGGGACTTGCTATTGGTCTCTTGTTTGTGCAAAAGACGTGAATGCCCTAATCATTTATAAATTTCGTAGAAAGTTGTTAATTTATTTATGTTTATATTTCAGGGGTTTTCGGCATGAAAAGACGAAAAAGAAGAGAGGAAGCTATAGAGGAGGACAAATAGATCTACAATCTCATTCTATAAAGTTTGATTATTCTGACCAAGAGTGATTTCAAAGAAATGGCTAAGGTCATTATTGGTTGTATTGGTGCATTGTTGATCAATTTTGTGTTATTTGTATTAAGTGGATTATCTTTTTGTCCACCAAAATTTTGATAAGGAGTTTAACTTTGTTTTGCCAAAAACCATTTATCTTTGTAATTTGATATTTAGTTCTTGTTAAGATATTGTATAATGTTATAGTCATTGTTTTCTCACTAGGACATGACATTTTAAAGAAAAATAGTCTGCTATTATGTACTGAACTTTTTATTTTTTTAATTTTTAAATTTATTTTTGGCAAAACATCATTGTTTAAAAAGGGTACTATCATTAGATAAGTAACTGAGGATGTTTTGTTCACAAGATGCTATTATTGATTTGTATGTTTCTTTAAGTATAAGTTGAATTGCTTACATGTTAAAAATTAAAATAAGTAACAATTTATGGTTCTATAAAAAATAAAATAGCAAACATGTATTTATCTCGTCTTATATCGCTCTTTGATAAAATACTTGTTTTAAAGAAAACAAACCAACCTGGAAACCCAAAATTTGAATAGAAAAAGCCCAAACACTATCTTTTTTACAAAAGTCAAAAGTCCAAATTTTTCGTCAGATAATCACAAAAATGATTATCAGCAATTTTGACACCCTTTTATAACGGACTTGTGAGTCTTTTTTCAAAATGACAACTATGTTCAAAACAATGTGTTTTAGACTTGATCAGTTATGTTTCAGATATGATATAAAGCAATATGAAACCGATATTTCGGAAAATTGTACATTTCGGAATTTCTAATATGACATTGAGTACGTTATAGATAGAAGTAAAATTCGAAATAAGTTTTATGTAGGCTTATAACAGATTACCTGAAGACACAATTCCATTGTTCAAAATGAGCTCGTATAACAAAAAATTTAGTGTCTATTTTTGTATCAAACGATAATGAGAGTGAATCAATGACGTTATACATTATAGATAGTTCGAGGTTACACAGTGTATATTTGACTTATGATATCAACTTTTTGTGTGTTGGTTAAGTTGGTGGCTATCAAGGTAAGGTTACAATACTTGTCTTTTTAATGTCCTAGAGCAAATGTTGTTATGCAGAAAATTGATGAAAGTCACGTCCAATATTTTGTAAGTGTTGTTACTAGTATGCCTTCAAATACAACGTTGTTGACTTGTTGTCCATCATGTTGTCCAAAGTGGTGTTAATTGAGCAGATATATATATATATATATATATATATATATATATATATATATATATATATATATATATATATATATATATATATATATATATATATATAGATCTCCTATTCCCTTACGCTTCGACTATAACCGCCATGTATCAACAAAACACAAGATAAATCGAGCCAGATTCTGAAACTTCTTATGGAACATGAATGAATCGTTATAAACATTATACTACAACACCTTGAATACATGTTGAAACACCTATATATATACTAGAAACAACTCAAAATGTTTCTTTGATGAATTTTAGTAAGTCTAAAAGATGCAAATATTTTCCAAAATCCAAATTTGAAAAAACAATTATGGAATACACATCTCAGACTTATTAAAAACGCTTCAAATGACTACATTGGTGGTCAACCTTATAAGTATAAGAAACAAACATACAAGAAATCTAAAACTAATTGTATTTTGGAAATCTGAAACGCTACGTTTCGACATGAATCTAAAAAAAAAAGGAAACAAACCTATATAAACCGAAGTACATGTGGATACAATGTCACAAAATGGTGCCATTTAGTTGAAAACCGTTGATAATAAGCATTTCGACAATGAAAGTCTGAAAGTGAAGAAGATTTTTTTTTTAAATGTATTTGTTGCAAATGAAATATATATATATATATATATGATTTATATCTTAATTCTCAATGGGTTCTCAAATCTTGATCACTTTAGTAAATCATAAAGAAAACGATAATCATATTTCTAGATTTCCAATAATCGTGTGATCTTTTTGTAATTATCCATTTTTATTTAATTAAAAATCAAACTAAGCGAGGTCAAAGAGGCGTCGTCAAACTAGCCGGCGGCTTTGGCCGACAGATGGCGTTGAGCTTCACAAACTTTCAACAAACGCGCTTTTTCATCCGGAACAACTATAAATACGACGAACCAGAGGAAAACCGATCCAGGCGATAAATGCTCCTCAACAGTGTATCTATAGCCGTCACGCTCCACCGCCGTCTGACTTAGTCATCTCCGGCCGCCGCTGCTAAACATGGAAGGTGCGATACTTCTCTATTAAGTTGTTGTCGTATCCATTTTACGAAATTTATTGCTTTCTTTTATTAATTGTTGATTCAATTGCTTGGAATCGTCGCATCAACCACGTCAAATCGTTTACGACTTGGATATTTCATTACTGAAATGATAATGACGGCGATATGTATTAGTGTTTTCAAAATTCAATCACCGTTGTTTTTAGGGCCACCGTAAGTGTGTCGCTAGGATGAGATCCCTTAAGTTTTCCCAAATTCGGAATTTTTGAGCTACGGTATTTGGTATTTTTGTTGTAGACCGACGAATTTTCATGTAAATGTATAATGTTCAAGTTTATAAAGTTGGGATTGCTTATTTAACTAGATAAGTTATATTTAAAAGAGGAAACATCGAGAAACATATCCGCAAAACGACCCGGATCCGGGTAAAGACCCGCGTGTCATAAAAGAAAATACCCATGTTACAAAAAAAACGTTACATGGTTCATGCTAATTAAACAAATATATAAATATATAATGTTCAAGTTTATAAAGTTGGGATTGCTTATTTAACTAGATAAGTTATATTTAAAAGTTGATGAATTGTATTTAAAAAAATGTTTAGGTAAATAAATGAAGCGTATTTTTGTCTAAAAATGATTTCTTCTCCAAAAATCAATAAGATACATCATCTTTACTTATGGACTTATCAAGGATTTCAAAAATAAGATTTTAAAACACTTATTTGTATATTAGACACTTTTTTTTTTTTAAATTTATTGACTTTTCAAAAAACCTAATTCCCACGGCAATTCCAAACACCCCTATAAATAAGATACATCATCTTTGCTTATGGACTTATCAAGGATTTCAAAAATAAGATTTTAAAACACTTATTTGTTTATTAGACACTTTTTTTTAACTTATTGACTTTTCAAAAAACCTAATTCCCACCGCAATTCCAAACACCCCCATAAAACATGCGACAGACATTTTAAGGAAAGTCTAGAGGTGAAACATGACAAATGAATTGAGTAGAAAGTTTAAAAGAGTAATCTTAAATAAACATCTATGTGTGTGGGTGTGTATTATGTGGGTTGACCAACACACATATGTTCCATCATGGTGAGTTTTTTTAGCACACCCCTTTTAAAATTGCAAAAAGTAAGGTTTGTTTGCTTGTTTTTCCTTTTAAGGTGCATCTAAATAGATGGTATATTGAGGAAACGAAAGAAAATAATAATAAATTTATCTAACTAGGGATATCTGCATAGCTGCGACATATTGTTGTTGAAAGTTTATAATGTTAGGATTTAAGGAATAATTTTTTTATCAATCTGACGTGTCTGCATTAAATAAAATATTTATATATATGGTTAAGTATGTTTTCATTAAATCTGTTATTTTCAAGGTTGTAATAATCGTTCGACAGTAGCTAGTCGATCGACTGTGTTAAGGGATTAATCGGTCTAGACGGTGATTAATCGGAGACCTTAATTATGAAAGAATTTATTTGAAAATAAATAAATAATGTCAAATAGCAAAGTCTCATTATCGGATACACATCAAAGATCATGTAAACATGTAAAAGTTAAAACAAATAACAATGTTTGATTCATGTTATGCTTAGTTACATGGAAACTAACGTCGACGTAAAGGTCAGTGTAGGTATGATGAGAGTCAGAGAAACACATATGTTGGCTTGATGAGACACAAAGAGATGTAAAACTGAAATTAGGGCATTTAGTTTATTTTTTGTGTATTTGTTTCTTTTAATTTTTTCTTTTTTCAAATTTGTTAACTTATTTTGACTTTTATAATTTTAACCATTTGACACTATGACTAGTTTTGACCACCTAGACCGATTAATGGCCGCTTAGACCGATTAATCGGACGTCTAGCCCGATTAATGACCGATTTTGACCAGCCCGCCTAATACGATTAATTAGCATTATAAGTAGACGGATAGAGACCGTCAAACGATTAATCGACCTAGACCAATTTTTGCAACACTGGTTGTTTAAAAAACACATAAACGGACTACCTATAAATATATTGACAAAGCTGCTATTTGATGTAGTAATGTAGTAACATTATTCAGATTCGTTATTCTAATCTTCTAACAATGTTTAATCTTTAACTATAAATGGTGGCATTATATCATCTCGTCAAATAATATATTTATTAAGGGGTGTTGGCTTGTTTGGGACTGCTTATTTTAAACAACCTATGTTTTTTTTTTCCTTTTTTGTAAAAGTAAGTATTGGCTTATCCGCTATTAAAACGGAGTTTAAATAAAAAAATTATTTGATTTAACTTGTGAGTATTAAAAAGCAATAAGTTGTTGAGTTTTTTAGTGTGTCACAAATTCTCCTTATATCTACTAAACGATCAAAAGAGACATCCTTAAGATATTAGGGTTGCGCTATAGCTACCTCCATTTCATATTGTACCTCCCTAATAACCCATCAAATCAAAAAGAGTTTTATTTTATTAGTTTTTTAATCAATACACCCCATTTGATTTGACTAACTGATTTGTTTTATCTCAATTTCATTTTTTATTGTCTTTTATTATTATTATTATTATTATTATTATTATTATTATTATTATTATTATTAAATTTATTATTATTAGCTTTATAAAATAAAATTATAACCGTTCGTGTTTATTGATAATCTAATGCCTCTTATTTATTCATTCGAATTTATTCAGTCGTTTATAAATCAAGTGGTTGAATTAGAATTTATTTTTTTATAAAATCCTTCGGGTTATACCATTTGTAAGTAATCGAAATTCATGTTATTATTAGCTGGAAACCGTCATTCTTGGTCCGTCGACCTAGACGTAATATTGGATCAAACTTTGCATTATATTATTATTGATATTGTTATTTTTATACATTCGTTCGAATTTGATATAACCGTTTTGATATAATTTGTTATAATTTTATAAAATTATAAACTTCGTTCGTTGTGTCGTAATTACTTTAAAAAACTATTGTTTATTGTTACTAAAACGTAAAAATTATAAAAGCTAAATCCATTAATTTGACATTCGTTCAAATTTGACATAACCGTTTTGGTATAATTTGACATAATTTTATAAAGTTATAAACGTTGTTCGATTTGCCGTAATTACTTTTAAAAAAACTATTGTTTATTGTTACTAAAACCTAAAAATTATAAAATGTAAATTCATTGTTATTGCTTTTCTAATAATAATAATAATAATAATAATAATAAATCAAATATTATTAATAAAATAAAAAAAAGAAAAAGAAAAAGAAAAAGACAACAAACAAACAAAATAAACAAAAGACAAAAGAAAAATACTACAAAAAGACAAAAAATCAAATCAATGGGGGTACGATTCGATAGTAGGGGTATGTATAGAATCACCCAAGATATTATTGTAGATGGAGAAAAAAGATAAATGAAGCTTTTGAGATAAATGGAGTTTTTTAGGGTTATAAATAGGTAAAAGCGGAATTTGACTTTCACATATAATAAGTAAATTTAAACAAGTTAAAAGGAAACAATATATCAAATGTTGTATATTTAAGTTGATAAATACATTCTTATTTATTTCATTTAAACACTTAAAAGTGGTTATTACTCGTATTTAACCATAATAAGTTAATAAACACTCTAAATAAGCAATCTCAAACACCATATGGCCACCCGATGCGTGCATCTAAATTATCAATTCGAAACAAATATAAACCCATGTATCATATTAGGAGGTACTAAATGTATTGTATGAGGAGGTACTAAATGCAGGGCAAACATTTCTTTCTTTTTAAATTTCTTTTATTCATAATGTTGGAACTGGCTGTTAGGGTGTTGCAATTTGCGAATGTTAAATGATATTAAACTCATCATTTTGGTTGAGGAAAAATGTTTAGGTTCTAAAGTTGTTCCATATAAACAACTCAAACTTTTTTGAAAAGATTTGACCACTTAAGTTTCAATTTTCCTCTATTTATGTGCAAGCAAGTAATTATATAAAGGGTTACATATTAATTTGATGACTTGCACTTGACAAGTGAGTTGATAGTAACATGACAACATATTTGAAACAATTTCATCAAATAATAACCAATATTTGCTTTTGATCCATTTTGGTGTCTAAAACTTTTGTAAGATATTTAACACTACATGCAACACCTTAAAACTTCTACGTGACAAGACAATAATAGTTCATTCATTTATTAATCCAAACATTTATATGTATGAAACATTTTACCAATAATAACATAATAACATGAACAAAATTAAACTATCACATGTATTATAAATGGAACAAATTTTTTCATGCAAGCAGCCACATTATTCATATGAAACTCATATGATAGATTTCAGCCCATAAAAATTGCATAGCTTGCTAACCCGAACTTCTTCCTAAACAACAATCAGTAAGGCAATTAATCTAAACGTGGAAGTACATTGCTTAAAGTGTTTCATGATCTAATTGAATGTCCATGTATCCAAGTTGATCGAACAACATTTAACATTTAATCCTAGTTATATATTAATATGTATTTCATTATTAATCTTTAACTCGTAGAATTTCAAATACCATAACAATATTTATATAAATCTCAAATATGTAACTTTGCGAATTTATATCTGAAAATAGTAAATTTAATAAAACAAATAAATTACACTAACTTATAATCATAACCAGATAAGAAATGACTCGGAGTAAGATAAAGTGTTTGACCAATTAACTATGGGCTCATTTACTATATTTCTTATGATATAAAATCAAGTTAATAAACTAACAATTTAAATACATAGTTTAAAAGTGAATGATATCTTTTTGACTTGTCAAATCCAAAGCATGTTAGAGAAACTTAAGCGGCGAGATTGTATACAGAGGTGATGTATGTAGACTTTATAGAGGTTCTAGGTCACCGCCAGTGGCGAATCTAGGATTCAAATTCACATGTCTCCGTTCAAAGTGGATGACAAAATAAATAGGCTAAAACTTGTTTTTGTCGAGTCAAATTGTCAATACTACTATCTAAGGTGAATACAACACTTGACTTCAATACCAAAGATCAAATGCAAAATAAAGATATAATTAATTAATAAACAAATAAACAAGTAAGAGTATTTTATAAAAAAATTTAAATCAAATATAAACTTTTAATACTATTTTAACAAAAAAAACTTATCAGTTTACTAATTTGAAATATCCCTTTTGGAAACATTAAAGTTTGGGTAACATGGTAAATCAGATATTGTAGTTTCTTAAAGTTTTGATATGATATATTCTAAATCATGTGAAAACAATAACATAGTAAATCCAATGTCTATTAAAAGATTTGTTTTCTTGCGAATTGCCGCTACGTCAAACAAATCAGATTAAAAATTTTATAAAAACAAATCCAAAACTAGGGGTGTCCATGGACACCCTTGGCTACAAGGTGTGTTCGCCCTTGGTCACCGCTCAAAGTGGCTTACCTGGAAGAGCTAAGCTAAAGCCCAACAAAAATAGAGGGACATAAATTTAGCCCATTAAGTTAATGGCATGTATATCATATTGGCCCCAACAAAAGTTTATCCCAAATTACAATCTGAATTACTTAGCCCCCATTTCTATGGAGGCTAGTAGGGCGCGAAATAATTGAAGCGTGGAGAGAGAGCTATAGTCGGTGTCTCGAAAATCGAAAATCTCAAGTTGTAGAAGACTAGGTGTCAATTGTCTTCTCTCGGTATGAAGGACACGGTACTCATTATTTGATTAAGCGTACTCCTTACATCGAAGTACTCTTTATCCAAATTCTAATTTCTTTTGTTCCTCTAAGCGACTAATCGTCAACTGCATAGAGCGTTAGAGCTCTCTTAAATCTATAATCAAGAAGTCACCCCTCTCATATTCTTCTTTCTAAATCCCAATTTTCTAGTTCATGTTATCTTCTAACTTTAATCAATAAGAAAAACTCTTTTTAAATATTGTAATCAATAAGACACACGCGATCATTCATCATTATGCCTACCAAAATGATTTCTAAATCCGATTTCTAGTTCTTGTTGTATTCAGGAGGTTTTTTTATACCGATTTCTACCTCTGCATATCCTTTGTAAACAAATTTCAAGTTGAGTAGCCTTTTTCTTTTGATTGACGTATACGTAGTAGTTTTGTATCCATGCATATTGAACTTTGATGCTTTTGCGATTTATTTTCGGTTTATGTGTTTCAACTTGTTTTGCTATGTATTTGTGTGTAAAATTATGTTACTAGATAATAAAAGAACTAATGACCGCTACGTCTATAAGGTAATTGAATTGAGAAACTAATTATAGGGCGTTCATCTGCCGAATAAATATTATCATCAAATTTTTTATGTGATTATGGTCATGTTTGAATGATATATATATATATATATATATATATATATATATATATATATATATATATATATATATATATATATATATATATATATATATATATATATATATATATATATATATATATATATATATATATATATATTCACTTATATCTATTTTGAAGGTTTTAATGGGAGCAAGATGGGGAGTAATATGTCAATAATAATACCATACTTTTTAACATGTTTGATTCTTTGTGTCGCTTATAAAAGAATCAAACTCGATCTTTCATATCTCATTTAATATCATATAGAATGTTTTTTTTGGTGTTTAGCGCTAGCTGATATCACCTTGTTGTTGTTGTTGTTGGGTGGTTTTGGGGGCGGTTATTAAGCACTAGTCGATGCAAAAGAAGTATTGCTGCAAGAGAACTCAAAATCAATGATTTTATAGGAAAATACACTTTTTTCTTGACATCATAATAGAAGCCTATGTGATCTATCAACCACAAATATTCATATAGCCAATTTGCCTCATAGTTACTCATGAAATTAGCTAAAACGCAAAAATTAAGATGAAAAACCTTAACAACCATAACGAAGATGAGGTAAAAAAAATTGTGAAAGAGATGATTATTGTTGATACAAGAGACATTATTAAGTCTTCTTGCACACGAGATCGAAAACCTATGGATCGGCCCTGTGCATTATATTAACCTAAAAATTGTTATTTTTGAAGAGGGACACACAACTCTCACCACTGAAATAACTGTGTGACCAAAGATCAAAAAGACTACTACCCTTCATAATATTGATGTCCTAGATTGTAAGAGAACATGGGTACTAGTATGTTTTATGCATTATCTTTTATTTGCTTTAAATAAGAGTAGTATTGGTGATACTCTTCATACTCCGACCAATGTGGGATGGATAGAATAAGTACTTTTTTTTTGTATTTATGTCATATTAGTTGTAAAAGAAAAACAGGACTGATCTTTTTCTTTAATTTAAAATGTTCTATTTATTAATTTAATTTAGTCATCACCTTACTTATTATTGGTTTAGTCAACTCCATGTGATTTAGATCTCTAAAACATAAACATGTCTTATACATATAAAACATTCTATCATGGTGACTCTTTATCATGATTCACGAAAGCTTCATCTATGTCTTTATGGACAAATCAATTACAGATACAACTAGATACAACTAAACCACCATCTTTTTCATGGTAGCAACCACAAATACAATTGAATTTCAATATTCCTCCATCAAGAACACCATAACCAACAACAACAATAAAAACAAGATAATTATGAGTAAAAACGTAAAAGTTTGTCTAAGTATGACATTTTTATCAAAGAAAAAAGTGAATCTTTTTCGGAGGAAAATGAGTATTACCTGAAGGCGACCTATAACCGAATAATTGGGTAAAATGAAAAAATGGAAAAGATTTAGGTTTTTTTTACAGAAAAAAATAATAATAAATTGATTTAAACAGAAAATTTTAAATTTTTTAAAATTTTCTTATATTAAACCCAAAGAATAATATGCATATCTTGATATCATAGCTTCCTAACAAAGTAATAATTTACGCATTTTATAATATATCCATCCAAATTTCTAATTCCACTATTTTTCTTTTTTGGAATGGCAAATCTATCCTACTCCTACTCCTATTCTAATCACCTTAAATCCACCTATTCCCCTTAGTGGGGATTGAAACCACAACCTCAAGGTTGGAGGGCGACGCCTTACCACTTGACCAATAGGTCATTGGCTAATTCCACTATTTAACTCACACAATTTCATCAACATATTATTAACATATATCTATACATACATCTCTCAAATTAGTTGATGGGCATCTTACATTATAAACCTTGCAAATAACCACATTTGTCTTTTAGGTCAAAGATACCAAAACCTTGATATGAATAATAGATACAAATTATATACTATTAATATGCAAATAATGTATCATGTAACTAGATCCCAAGTGCTTCACGAGGGATTTTCATAGCTGCGTCCGAAATATAGTCTTTAAAATATAGATGTTACAGTGTTCTTGATCCAAGAAATTCATACCTATTCTATTTACTATTTTGACAACTTTCTTTAATTTTGCGTAGAAAAACGTTTGTTTACAAGAAAATATGGTACACTTAATACTCATTGTCTACACTCTAGATAATGGCAATGTTAGATCGAGATCTAATAAAAGAATATATTCTACTTGTTATGAAATAACTTTTGACAATATTATTAATTAGATTTGTTTTATGACAAATAACTACTTTAATCTACAAGAGACCTTCTATGAGTTTTATTTTAAGATCATGCCCAAGCTCTAGTAACACCTAAACTATCTCCAACCATATCATCATTTTTACACCATTCTTTATGTAAAAAGTAACACACAATAATATTCCAAATATATACTTGTTTTCTAACTTATTTAGACTCCGTAAAATACGTTTTCTATTTATTAGCTTTTTCTAAATTTGTCTTATATCTTTTTTGTTACAAAAACTTTACAAACTATATAATTAAACAGATATAACCAAACAAATAACTATCATATACTAAATTCGAACTTATTGTTATATTGTTCAAACAAACAATTTGTTAAAGAAAAACATATAAATATCAATCTTCAAGAACCAAATATTTAATTAAATAATTAAGATATAATAAACTTTAATTAATTATTATATAATAGACTCGAATTCGGAACAATTAAAATAAACTCTAAATGTATAAACGTCAAAATTAAAGACAAAAAATGACATAAAATGTTAAAACTAAATTTTGGGTTAATGATATATTTGGTGTTGAAAATAGTGTTGAGTTGATGGAGCTTGTTAAAACCAAAAAAATGGCGGAGTTGTGTTCATTTGGTGAGGATAAAAGACCAAAATTTAGCCAAGTACTATTTCCTAAGATATATCAAAACTTAGTTTTAAAATGGTTAAACTTCATATATTTGTTGTTTTATTTGTTATACTAAAGTTAAACATTTCCACCACTAAATCCAGTGTTTACATAATCTGTACCTATTTATTATCACATACATCTTTTGTATTATTGCAAATGTCATATAATAAATATGGAATGGTTTATATTATTATAAAGCAACCATTAAAAGTATTTGTTTTGGTCACTAAAATTCTTTTTGTTCTAATTTAGTTATTAAAATTAAATTTAGAGTCCATGACAATGCAATATAACTTAAATGTGCGATATATTTCTTAACGGATTGTCCTTTGTCCATATTTTTGCATATGTAACTAAGACATTGTTTTTTTTTTCAAATAAGTCCTGAATTAATAAAGTGTACCGAATGAATAATGATATTTATATAAATAAAATGTTGTTGATATAAGTTTTATTTCTTTTTCAATTTCTTTTACTGAATACACTGTTTGAATTTGAATAAATAACTAATTTATCATTCTAAATAACAAATTACAATTTATATAATAACCGTTATAAATTTAAAACTATACATTATCACATTAAAATTTCTTACAATTTTAAATAATCTAAAAAATAACATTATTAGTAACTTAAATTAAGCATAATTTGAAAATAAGTTTAAATAATAAAGCCCATTAAAATGATTACAAAAACTATTATTATCCAAAATAGATTGGCTTAAAATGTCTAATGACTAAATGTGTATACTAAGAAACTATAGTGACAAAAAGGTTTTTTGTGAAACTTTTTTGCTATTGGATGATATTGGCTTTATTAAAATGATTACAAAAACTATCTTCAAAATAAGAATTGAACTTTCCTAAATAAAACAATTTATAAGATTACAAACGCTTCAAAAATACTTTTGGACAACTTTTTACACGTTTAATTTTCCGGCTTAGTTTTTAATTTCATTATTTTAAGCAACTAGCAAAAGAGTATAACGAAAAACAACTCGTTTATCACATGATAAATAAACTAAAAATGTCCATAAATTCGTAGGTGTCGCGTGTCGGTGTGACCAGACCCATAGGCCATAACAAATATTAGCAATATTTTAGCCTATTCTTGATTAGTTGGGCTCACCTTGCTGGCCCACGTCATATATATTAAAACCACATTAACCCAATAAATTTGGGCTACTCGCTCTTAAAAAAATTAAGTAGTTGATACTTGATAGTTCCATTTTTAACTTTTTTATTTTCGTTTTCATTCTTCACTTTATTTCATAGACGGTTAAGAAACATGTTAAATGATCCAAGATAGTTATATAAGGTGTACCCTACATACGTCCGTTAAAGATCATAAAAAAACTGGCCACCTCTCTACCCCGTAGGTGATTGACTCGGACCACCCTGCTGCCAGGTGTGCGTGGGCCCCGAGGTTGCTTCATCAGGGTCATCCAAAGGATGGGTCGGGTGGGGTCCTCGGTTATCAAAAAAAATAAAAATAATAATAAATAATAATAAAAAAAATAAAAAAAAAAGATCATAAAAACAATATTCTCCAGGATAAGTATATATACTTTTAAATAAAAAGATAGGACATATGATTATTGTATAAAAGTAAATAGTTAAGTATTCAAGTTTCATCATCTAACTATTTGCTTTATGTGTTTTACTGGTCAAAAGTTGTTTTGTTCCATGGTGAAATATGGAATAGCTTGTATTTGAAGTGTAACAAATCTTGAAGCAACAAAAATTAGGTTGTGATTTGACACAAGAAAAAAAAAACATACATTAAAATAACCTCTTATATAGTATTTGCATTTCTTTTGATCAAAAAAATCATAACGTATAATGCAATAAATCAGTTTGTTTAATTGAATTATCACTTTAACAAGTAAAATTAATGAAAAAATAATTACATGTCACATAAAAAGAGACATGCTTTTATAAAGTAGTAGGTTGTGGAAAATATTTGTTAAAAACGCGAAATAGTTAGAGGAAACGATATTATAAAAACCTAATAATATATAAAGACCATACTATCCAAAAGCCTTGATTCTATATTTATGAATCTATCCCATGCTAATTTCCACGAAATTTCATTGGACCCGATATCAACATGGCTTTGTACTATTTGTCAGTTGTTGTCTTGACTTCTTTGTCACCCAACAACTATTTTATATATATATATATATATATATATATATATATATATATATATATATATATATATATATATATATATATATATATATACAAGTATTTAAGATATACTAATCTATATTTAATTCCTTTTTAAGCCTTTTTACGAATTGCTTCTATTATATGTACGCGCAGACCTATTATAGAATCTGGGATAGCACATGTTATCTTTTAAATTTTCACGTATCAGGTGATGGTTTTAACGACGGATTTGTCACTGATCAATGTCTATAAATCACGTTAAAATAATGATAGAGTTGAGTACCCATCAAAATACAACATATAAAAAATGTTATGTTATTCTTAGAATTTTTTTCCTTGGATTCACTCTTATTATATGTATTGAATATAATAGTTCTAATGCTGATTTTGCATGTAACATGCAGTTGAATCTTGACAAACGCTTTTTGTTTAGAACATAGTTTTGTATTTACGGTGTGCAACTTGCTTTTGCTTTCAGAATGTTGGAGGTTTTGAAAACGTTTATGTTACGTAAAAGATAACTGCAAAAATAAGATTTCCACAATTGGTTCCTTAGGCCGTCCGGTATGCCCGAGCTCGTAATTGCGGGCGTGTGCGAGGGGTGCGAGCTCGCGGTGAACACCGCCCCCCCCCCCCCTTGCGGCGTCGTCGCACAATCCAGCTCGTGCGGGTTCTCGACGTCGTGTGACGTCTTCGTTTCTTGTGACCGTTGCCAATTCGAACGGCTATATAGCCGTTAGTTATAAAAAAAATCTATTTATTTTACCTATATATATACACATACACACCACACTACAACTACACAACACATACACACCACACTACAACTAAAAAAAAATGGATCCAAGATTCGAGGTGTTATTCGATTCGTCGTCTTCGTCGGAAGACGAGAGTTGGTTGCTTGAAGCTACCGTTCAAGCGGCATCATTGGTTCGTCAAGCTGCGCAGATAACCGCCGACGCCGCAGAAAGTTCACAAAATCAACCTAGGTTATCAAGACGGGCAACAATAAACAGAGATCGTGAAGCTGCGCACGATCTCCTTGTCCGCGACTATTTAGCGGAACACTGTTTGTACTCGACGTACCAGTTTCGGCGTCGGTTTCGGATGAGCAAGCAACTATTCTTGCGTATAGTTCGTGATGTGAGCGAAGTCAATCCGGTATTGCGATTGCAATACGATGGTAGGAATAAAAGGGGTTTCACGGCGGAACAAAAATGTACCGCTGCGGTTCGTCAAATTGCAACCGGCACGACATTTGATTTATGGGACGAGTATTTGAAGATGTCGGAGCGCACGGTTCGGGAAAGTGTATACGAGTTCGCGAGCACTATCATCCATGTTTACAGCAAACGTTATTTGCAAAAACCAACGGTGAACGACATTCAAACGTTGTACGCCGAGCATGAAAGCAAACATGGTTTTCCCGGCATGCTTGGGAGCGTTGACTGTATGCATTGGGAGTGGGCTGCTTGCCCCAATGCATGGCGTGAGGCAGTGGCGTCCCACGATTTATGGATTTGGCATGCGTTTTTTGGCGTTGCGGGTGCAAACAACGACCTCAACGTGCCCGACCAATCGCCGATTTTTAACGACATTTATATAGGCGTTACCCCTTTTTGTCCGTTTCAGGTCAACGGAGCGTACTACAAACACGGGTATTATCTAGCCGATGGAATATATTGGGATTATGCCGTGTTTGTCAAGTCATTCACATGTCCAATGGATCTAAAGCATAAAATGTTCAAGGTCACACAAGAAGCGGCTAGGAAGGATGTGGAGCGAGCGTTTGGAGTTCTTCGACAGCGCTTTCACATGATCAAATACCCGTCACGGGCTTGGGATCCGAGGCATATACGAAACCTTATGTACACATGCATCATATTACATAATATGATTTTGGAAGACGATGGGAAAGCGATATGTACGTATGATCCAGACGAAGTTATGCCAACATACGAGCCGCTACCGATTGGATCGGCGGCATATCTAGAAACCATAAACGAGGTCCAAAGCAAAGAAATCCATAACAACCTTCGTGCGAATTTGGTCGAGCATATCTATCGGGCTAGAGTTGAGCCGGGGCCGGTGCCCGATATCGAGGAGGAAGAATGGGAGTGACGATCCTAGTTTTTTTTAAATATGTAGTTATTTTTTTAAAACTTTAAGTTTAATGTGTGTTTTAAATTTTTAGGTTTTATTTTTAATGTAATTTTCGTATTTAATTTTTATATTTTAGTGAATTATCTTATTTAGAAATTATTAGTTTTATTTTAATTTAAATTTAGTTTTTAAATTAAAAAGTGAGAGGAAGTGAGAGGTAGTGAGATGTGACAATTTCCGGGGGTAAAGCGAGTAGAGAGAAATGCTGATCGGATGCTGAGATGGCATGCAAAAAGTGAGAGGAGGGGAGAGGGCACACATGAGGGCCTTAGGTTTGAACATCATTGATACTTTAATTAAATCCCTTTAAATTAAAGTACATATTATTTGTATACTGAAAATATTTATTCAAATATTATATAAACTTTTATCATCAAAGTTAAGATTATTATTATTATTATTATTATTATTTTCATTTGGAATAATTAATTTGTAACATTTTTTTTAACATTTTATTCCTTTAATGTGCTAAATGTTTAACTCGGGATCATGGACGTTACAAATAACGACCAAAGAAATACAAATTATCAATAGATTAAAAATATTACCTTCAAATGCCACCATCCCCTGTCCTGCTTCTTTTTCTCTCGAAATTAACGGTTGATCACTTGATTGTATGAATCAAATCAAAACACTTATGCTGCGTTTGGTTGGGAGTAATGACGGCAGGAAAGGAAAGGAGTATTCAGGGGGAATCGTTTGAAGGGTGTTTGGTTGCATTATGGAATGGATATAAGCATTCAAGAGGGAATCCCATTCCCTCTAAACACGCCTTTTTGATTCCTGGGGGTACCCGTGAACTTTTTTCATTCCATTCATCCTGTAATGCTCAATTTCCACATTTACCCTCTTCAAAATCACGATTGCAGCAAAATCAGGAACATGAAGTTAATTTGCCTCCAGATCGGAACAACATCGTACGTATTGTCTCCAAAAATCGCCTAAATTCAGGTCATTATATAGAAACGCCGTCGTCTCTATCTCCTCAAGAAATTGAATCGAAGTCCAGAATAAGGTTAGTTTATTTGTTCTTCTGCGATCATGTTCTTCTACGATCATGTTCTTCTGCGATCATTTGCTTCCGTGTTTAATTCAATTTCTGTGAGTTTATGTAATATTTCAAAATATATTTTGCGTTTTTTTGCCCATCGAATCGACCTTTATGGCTCTTCATCAATGACGTATTGGAACTGACTAATAGTTTCAATTGCTCTATGTTTTTCAAAGTGATTGGATTCCTTCGCCCAATCTTGTTGTAATTTGACTCGTAGTTTCAATTTCTCAATGTATCGCATCATGATTGCTCACTAGGAACTGAATTGCAGACTGTTTTTCCTGATGTGGGTTCATGATATTAAATTCAAAATTCACAACAGGTTCATGATGGCTGCGTATAGTAGGACTTGGTTGTGCTTTGTCCTCAACAAGAACTACATGTTATACATCCCTCAAGTTACCACGACATTGGAAGTTTAGCAATTCATATCAGCCTTTGCTTCCTCACACGCACAAGATCTTTTCAAAATTTTGTCCTCTCAAGTCAAAGAATGGTTAATCAATTCTAAGCAAACACAAACGTGTTTTTAAGAAAACACTATAGTTTACTTTATATTTATACATGTAACTAGAATTGGGATGTACCGTTTACTTGAATATATTTATACATGTAATTAGATTTCTCTATATTGGATTTTCAATTCCGAGACCTCGTTTGAGCCATACAGTAGGTAAAACATTTTGCATTTGTAGTTGGAAAATTTGTGCATGATAATATGGAAAGTATAATTTTTGACCAGATGATATGGAAAGTAATGAATTTTGTTGACTTTTTTATTTTAGGGGCATTTTTGTCATTGTTATGTATTTTCATTCCATTCCTTTGTGTTTTTTGTACTACCAAACAACAAGGTTGAATGACTCATTACATTCCATCGGCGTAACCAAACATGACAATTGAATGTTAATAAACCATTCAATTACCTTGTTCATTCCATTACTTGTTTCATTCCATTCCATTGTGATTCCATTACGTCTAACCAAACATAGCCTTAGCTTGGTTGGCTTGAACACGTTTTTTTTTTTTTTTTTTTTTTTTTTTTTTTTTTTGAGGTGGAATAAACAGACTTACTCCGAAGCATGGGAATAATAATGAAGGTTATGAAAACATTTATGCAAAGAGTTGATTTTTAATTGAATTTGTACATAGGTTAAAAGTATCCAACTAATTTAAATGATTTACCTTTCTTTAACATCATTTAACTTAATTAGGTAATTAAGATGAAATCTTTAGAGATTGGGGTAAAGCAAAAAAACCTAGTTTGAGGCTTGGAAATGATTGCCCCTATGTAGTCTTTCTTATCAAATGCGAGCTTTATGTAAATCAATTAGGATTTCACATAGAATTCATTGATCTTTGCGAGTTAATAGACACCGGATTGACCTGTTAAGTTGAATATAGTGGTGCTACCGACAACCACTCCACATTAACTTTACCTAGTATTTTTAAAGGAGAGAGGGAAGAGAGAGGGTGCAATGGAGTGGTTGTCGCTTGAGGTTAAAGAGAAAGAGAGACAGCGAAGAGAGAAAGAAGAGACGATGAGGAAAGAGAAACGATATATCTTTGCCATTGAGCATTGTTGCCCAGCTGATGTCGCCAACACGACGCGGTGTTCCCCAACAACAAAAGACGTTAGTTAGGATGTCGTCGACATTTCTCCCTCCACTTCGTACAACCTTATATAATAAGGTTTAGTTATTCCATTAGATCATTTAGGTTGCCAAAATTAATCCTTTTATAAAATCATAAATAAAACTTTTTAATATTGCACTCACAAACTTATTTTATAAGAGTTTCTCAAAATAAAAGTGATATAACCATACATTTAAGAATTTTTAAAATGATATCTACTTTTTTATATTCAAAGCAAATGTTTTAAGGCATGAGTGCATAGACTCTTGACCAAACAAAGGAGGTAGGTCTAAGGATGTTTTCAAGACATTTCCATTTATTTTAAATGATGGTGAGAAATGTGAGAAAATATACCGTTATTGGACGAAACAAAAATCAATAGTTGAGATTACGAAGCAATTGGAAAATTATAAGTGGTTACACAATTGTTGGACTTTTACAAATTACTAGCACCGGATGAATTTGATCATAACGCTCAAATTATTTCTTCTTCTTCTCACAAAGATTTAGTTTCTCATGCATCCCCTCTCTCCCCATAACACACACACACACACACACACCCCAATCTCATATCAAGTGTACTAATAATGTTGAGTCTATGGGGCCGTTTGGATGTGCTTACAAAAACTGCTTATTGGCTTATGGCTTTTTGGAAAAGCCATAAGCCATAAGCAAGAGCAAATAAACAGTTTTTAATAAATAAGGAGGCTCTTACTTATGAGTTATGGCTTTTCCAAAAAGCTAATAAGTCAATAACCAGTTTTTATAAGCACATCCAAACGGCCCCTATATGCAAGTTGGATGAAAAAAAAACAATAGTCGAGATTATGAAGCGATTGGCCAATTACAAGTGGTTACAAAATGTTTGGACTATTACAAATCATGAGCACCGTTTGAAATTTGATCATAAACCTCTAACTTATTTCTTATTCTTCTCACAAATATTTAGTTTCTCATGCAACCCCCCCCCCCCCTTTTTTTTTTTTCTCTCCTTATATATATTTATATATATATATATATATATATATATATATATATATATATATATATATATATATATATATACACACACACACACACACACACATACACACACACACACACACACACACACACACATACCAATCTCATATCAAGTGTATTGATAATATTGAGTATGTATGCAAGTTGTGATTTCAAATTCAAAAATGGGTGCTACAACCGCTTTAGAAGCCATACAAAAGCAATATTAAATTATGTTCATAACTACATACAAGACATTATAAGAGTTATAGTATTTCATAAGAGATAATGTCACGAAAGCCCTTAAGTTTGTCAGGAATGTTTATTTTTACCTTTTTATGTATTTTTGGTTAATAAAAGCTCTTAAGTTTATTTTTGATTCATTAAAACCCTTAAGTTTAGCAGAAATATTTGATTTTATCCTTGTAACATGTTATAAAACCTGTCAAACTTAAGCCAACCTTAAGGGTTTTAATGAAACAAAAATACGTTAAAGGATAAAACTAAACATTTCTGTCAAATTTAAGAGTTTTTATGAACCAAAAATTCAAGAAAAAGTAAATCCAAACATTCTTAGCAAAATTTAAGGATTTTTATGACATTATCTTTATTTCATAACTACGTACAATACATCCTCTAAAAGTTACAACACCTCAATTATTATGACCTCTTTGCACAACTCACATCAAGTCACTCAAATCTCCAAATAATACGATAGACCTAATTACAACACTAACATGACAAAGAATATGTCATTGTAACCACATAAATCTATTATTAAAAATATATTTGTACATTAAAGATTATTTGATTTATATTTATTCTATTTTTGTAAAGAACGTTTATTTAATAAAATGTTTAGTTAAAGTATATTGCACATCTTGATATTAATGAATATTATTAACTAGTGTTGCAAAGTCGCTAAACAGTCATACGTCGGTGTACTAGCGAGTAGGAAAACTGGGCTAGGAGGGGAGTACTCGATGAGTACTCGGATAGGATATATATTTACATATTATATTATTATACACACCAAAATAGGAAAAGTCAAAAATACATACACATTTAAAAAATAAATATATATACAATTTATATGATTATACACATATAATGACTGGAATATTAAAAATAAAAAATACATACGTATTTGAGGAACTCATAAATACATACACATTGCATGTTTATACACACTAAAATATTAAATATAATGGTAATTGGATCAAACTTGAATTAAATTTGAAAATATTAAAGTTAAACAACATAATGTTTATTAAATAAGTAAATATATGATCCATGTTAAGTTAATTACTTAACAATTATTGTTATTTATTTTTTTAAAAAGTTAAATTTCTGAGTTTGACCGATTTTTTCAGAGTTTGACGGGTTTTTCCCGAATTTGACCGAGTTGCTCCGAGTTAGATTGAGTTTAACCCAAGTGTGACCAATTTCGAGTTTTTTGACCGATTTTCAGAAAAACATGTTGACATATGCTCAATTCCCCGTACTCACCGAGTATGTTGAGTTTTACAACATTATTATTAACTATAACTAATTAAAAATATGTTAAAAATATAATGCAATCGATGACGTGTGATGTAATCACTTTTAAAAAATTGGATTTGATTGGATTGAATGAGATTACAAAAAGCGATTTAAGAGAATTTAAAAGGTAACAATATTGTATTCGTGTGAATGATTTTAAAACTTTTGAGAAATTCATAATAAGTATATTTTTTTATTTTCTAAAGAACATCCACATTATGATATTTTTTGTTTGAATTTTTTTTATAAAAAAACTTGAAATAAAAAGTTTTATTTATCTTTACAGTAGGATACTCTTTTCATTTTGCTTATTTATGATAACCACAAATTTTTTTATTATTTTATTATTTTTTATATAAATTATCTATTTACAATTTGTTAAAAATTTACGGCACCGCCAAATAACTTGAAAATCATATATGAAAAACTTGTTAATTAACAAGCTTTTTGAAAGAGCTTTGGTTTAGAAAAGTTAATCCGATAGTTTTTTCAATTTTTATGATATTTTTTGGTGAAAAATCTCCGAAAGTTGTTAACCAAGCTTGTAGTTTATTCTATATTTAAGTTTATGTGCCTTCTGTTCTATAATTGTTTATTAATCACAAAACTATTTATTTGTGACTTACTAATAAAAACGATCAATGGATACTAATGACAAATTAAATATATTGTTTAACAATTATATCTTCATAATAATATGGTTTATAAAGGGTTAATTACAAAAAAAAAAAAAAACACTATATTTTGCCAGAAGTTTGGTTTAACCACCAATTTTTAAAGATTTGGAAAAAACCACTAATTTTTGGTAAAAAGTTTCATTGAAGCCATTATTACTGGTTCTTCCGGTCATAATGGTTTGGCTAAAACTTTTTCTAAAAATTGGTGGTTTATTAGAATAAATGAAAAATTGATGGTTTAAGCAGAAAAAGTAATGAAATATATTGTTTTTCTGTAATTATATAAATTAAAGTGTAAACATTATCTAGGTCTAATTACGAAAAAAACCACCATATTTTGCAAAAAATTCGGTTTAACCACCAATTTTTAAGATTCGGAAAAACCACAATTTTTGGTAAAAAGTTTCATTGAAGTCACTGTTACCGGCTTCTTCAGGTCATAGTGGTCTGGTCGAAAATTTTTCCAAAAATTGGTGGTTTTATTAAAACAAATGAAAAATTGATGGTTAAACCAGAAAAATACAAAAATATAGTGTTTTTTCGTAATTTGCCCTTATATAAATTAAAATTTGTTTTTGTTTTAAATTTAGCGATCATATGAATTATTCAAAATATAGACTACAAAATACTAATAACCAAAATGGTTAAAATGAAAATTTTGAAGTTCTAACCTTCTACTCTTATTTGGTTTGAAAAACTGAAATCATAAATGAAACCAAAATGAAAAATTAATGGAATAGACAAGATAATAAAATAGATTAGTACTCGTTTCGTTTGCTTATAGATATGAAATGATTAAATGAATCGCATTAATGTAAAAAAGCTTTATTATTTTTTTGTGGCAAAAAACATGATTCTTTTTATATCGTATTGTTTTGTTTCGTTTCTTCTCCGGTTATTGTATACACACATTATCCTATAGTGTGATTTGCTTTGGACCCTATAAATAATCCATTGGATTTCTTCGCTCTCACATCCAACATCTCTCTCCATCTTTCTATCTATTATCTTCCACTTGCTTTCATTATTAAGCGCGTTGGATACGTTGAAGAGAAAAGATTTCGAATCTATTTTTAATC
This sequence comes from Cichorium intybus, assembly GCA_023525715.1. Lineage (NCBI taxonomy): Eukaryota > Viridiplantae > Streptophyta > Magnoliopsida > Asterales > Asteraceae > Cichorium > Cichorium intybus. Next base: position 60,965,691 of record CM042009.1, on the reverse strand, counting down.
CTACCTATCCAACTAAATAAGTGACACTCAAAAACGTCATCCACTGATTCAAAAAGCTAGCTTTCCTTGGTAACTTAGCATCTAAGAAGGTAAGTCTTATCTAGTTTATGTATATTCTGCATCTTTAAAGTTCTCTCACAATTTTACTTCTACCCATTTATATATATGTTTTTTTTTTTCTGTTTTTGGTGAGACTTGAACTAGGCTATAAGCCATTTGGTTATGTATTTAATGCATTGCTATTTATAATCTATGTGAATGAAAATAGCCAACATTTATTACTTTAGTTTTTTTTAAACCGACAAATATTAAACACTTAATCTATATGCTAACCCACTTAATCTCCTAATAAGATTTGAACTCAGGACTCAATGAGATTGGACATACATGTATGCCGCTGGACCACAAGGTCTTTGCATTACTTTAATTGAGTTGATATTTATGGGGGTCCTAACCTATAGTTTTACAACCCGTGTACATGTGTAATGATAAAGTGACCCCTAAAAGACCTATAGTGATCAAAGTGTGGTGGTGTTTATTTGAAAGTCGTTGACATTCTACTGTTCGATTTATTAGGAAACTAATAGCTTCTATTATATACTAAAATATATTTGCTAAAAGAAAATAATATGAATCAATCTTGATGATGAAAATATTTCTTTTAAATAATAATGCATAGTATAAACGCCATTCACTGATCGGTGTGGTGTTACCACACCCACCACGGTGTGCGGGGATGGTAATATTGCAATTTTCACAAGATATTGGAAAATAACTAACATACATTTATCATCATCGAACATAATGAAGTCACTATATTACGTAAAAAGGGACAAGTTGTAGGAAAGAAAACAATGAGCAATAAGAACGTTGATGGTGGAGTGGTTGATGGAGAATGTAGAATTATTGAAGCAACATAACCCCTGTAACAGTTAAATGTTCTTGTAATACTAAACATCGAAAGAGTATACAACTCAAATCATATGTAATATAAAAGAGTCGGATATATGTTTCTAATTTAATGTTTTCAACAAATTTATCCTCCAACGAGATTACAAGATCTAGTTATGCGTTCTTTATTACAACTTTTTTAATCATCAAGCACGACTTTAGAAAATTATATTACTTGGTGCCTTACACGACTATTTTGAGTGGTATATATTTTTATATGTAAAAACATGTAATTTGAAAATTTGTCGTAGGGGGTTGTATGATGATTGTTTCAATGTTTTTTGATATCATATTATCCTTTGTGTATTCTTAAAATCCAAAAACTTAGAACATATTTCATCTAAAAGAAAACCCTAGAAACCACATGATCATGATAAAGGTAATATTTATGATTTATTCGAACTCAAAACATCTAGATCATGTAACGAGTCAGCTAAACAATTCCGTATATGCATATCCACTCACATACATATGGTATGTGCGGTATATATGTAAAAAGAAGATAGGTTAACTCATCACTGGATGTTTATATTATAAATAATTATATACCCAACTATATATTGTGCCTTGTAAATTAAATAGTCAAATCGTATCTGTTATGTTTGTATTAACAAAACCAAGGTAAAATATGTCTATCAAAAGAAAGCATAACCGTCTCTATACTTTTTGTATAATTAAGTTTTTTAATTCGTGGAACACTTAAAAAGTACATATTTTAGAAAATATTAAAATAGATAGAGTTTATCATTTTATTTGCAAAAGTTAAAAAGTAAGAAACAATAATGTACTTAATGTTTACTTAATGTTTGAGTGCCTCAATAAGTTAGAATACTTGATCATGTGAAGCTTTTTTAATATTTATTTACAACAAGCATGAAAATAAATAGGATTTTTTAAAAGCTTTATATATATAATTTATAAATGTAATTGATCAAATTTATTTATATTTCAGCAAAATTTAATAAATAATTGATAAACATTGTAATAGATCAAAATTATTTTTTTTTTATCATTTAACCAAACTGAAATTTGGCGACCTAGTTTCTATTAATTACTAAACACTAAAGAAACATATCAATCACGATAACTTGCCATGGTTATAAACACGTCCTCAAATCTCCATGCAACGTGGTAGTTAAGTCATCATCAATATAGGTATGATGTCGACTCTCATTGAACTTTCCACGAAATTTCTCTCTTATGTCTTATGCATACAAATTTCTATATAAAACGTTTTAATGTACGTCTTTTTCTACTTACAACATCTTTCTTCTCGTCTTATATTCATTGTTTGAACTGATTATTTCATAGATGTTTACATGATAGTAGTCCTATGGGCGGCATATTTTATTTGAACTTATGTATAATGGATAAAATATTCCTCGTATAAAACAAATATATTGTCGATCAATAGGCGTGACTTGAGGGGTATGCAAAGTGAGTGATTGCATACGACTTTAAAAAGTTAAGGACATTCGAGATGGTTAATAATTTTTTATTTTTATTATATAACTTTTTATTAGTATTTATTCAACAATAATCTTTTGTTCCAAATGTTTTTCAATGGTTGATCTTTTTCAATATATATATATATATATATATATACATATATATATATATATATATATATATATATATATATATATATATATATATATATATATATATATATATATATATATATATATATATATATATATATATATATTAAATAAACTAATTTGTCTTTTATCTATTTAAATTTCTTAGCTTCCTCATATAATTTATATATATAAATATATATATATATATATATATATATATATATATATATATATATATATATATATATATATATATATATATATATATATATATATATATATAGTTAGGTTCATATGAGACGATGAGATTTTGTGAGACGGGGAGACACAATCTTAGCTATTTATTTTTGGTGTAAACAAAAATTAAAAAATGCAAAATATATGAAAAACGTTGAAATATATATATTTATTTATTATTTTCATCATTTTTATCACAAAAGAAAACACAAATTAGCGTTTTTGTCATATTACAATATAATATTACGTCATATGTGTAATATTCTATTAGAATATAGAATATTTTACTGTAATATTTTTATTTTTCCAGGTTATTTTTTAATTTATTTATTTAAAAAAGTTAGATAGAATAAGTAGCGAAAATTATTAGAATTTTTTTTAATTCTCATTATTTTTGCCTATTTTATTTTTTTATTTTTTGATCTCCAAAATAAGTGGCTATGATTGCGTCTATCCGTCTCACAAAATTTTCACCGTCTTACTTGAACTTCTCACTCTCACACACACACACACACTCTCTCTCTCTCTTTATATATATATATATATATATATATATATATATATATATATATATATATATATATATATATATATATATATATATATATATATATATATATATATATCATATTTTGGCAAATACAATAGATGATAAAAGTTTGAAATATTTAATCATAAAAATTAAAAATAATAAGATTTATGAGATAACAATGTTTTATAATATTTGATATTTATTTTATTTTAAAATTTATGGCAATTACTTTTAAATTATATATCGTTTTATAAAATATATTCATTATTACTTTGTATATTTAATTAAATAATAAAAATAATAAACATAATATCTAAATATAACTAGGGTATAGAATAAAATTATTAAATGTTGGGATCAAAATGGATGAAGTTTGTAAGAAGATTAAAATATTTAAGTTTACTAAGACTGCTCTCATTAGTGAGGGTAGGCAGAGTGGCTTCGGGTTGGAGGATAGATTCGCCGCAGGACCCCGCCGGCACCATCGTGAATACCATACACGTCTTGCGCGGGTTTGAGAAAGATGGGGTAGTTGGGTTAGTACACGGGTTTGCCCATGTGTATGCTCCAATATTAAAAAAATTAATCTAAATGAATTTTTCCACCACCCCTATAAATACCCCATTCTACACCTGTTAAAAATCACACATTTCTTTCTCAACTCTATAAAATTAAAACGGTCTATAAAATTATATAAAAAATGGTTGGATTAGGAAATACTTGTTGGGGATGAACCCCAAATGAAAAGCTAACTTTGGCAACCGCCTTCGTCGACATTAATGAAGAGGTGGATTTGGCAAGCCATAATCTCTCGTCCTTGTCGTAAACGTTTGTCGGAATGTCGAAGAACAAACACTGTAACAAAATAAGGATCGTTTTCCACCGGAACATGGCCTCATCAGTAGGAAAAAAAATCATCAATTTGAGTCTTGCACCCAAGTTATGTAGCGTAGAAAGATGATCATGAAATGAATCAATACAAACCTCAAAATTAAACTTTTTGTATGCATAAAATGTGTTGATGCTCTTGCCCCGTTTTGAGTCCTGTTACCCTCATCGTAAACATCTCTAGACCATCACCTTTCATTTTCTCTGATTTCTACAAACATCTTTGGACCATCGCCTCTCCTTTATGCTCTCTTTATAAACTGTCGACGACTAATCGACAGCCCATAATCCCTCCTCCTTGTTGTAGGTGTTTTTCAAAATGTCGGAAAACAAAAATTGTAACAAAATAAGGGTTGTTTTCCATCGGTGATGGTGGCAGCAATGTAATGGCAGTGATGAAGGTTGGATGGTGATCATGTGTAGAGACAATGGTGTTGTAGGGTTTGTTAATTTCGAGTTGATTTTTAATTCTTCCATAATTATAGGCGTTTTTATTTTTTAATTTTCCTTAATTATATGTTAGTTAATTTTGGATAATAATTAATTAACTGTAGAAATTCAAAATTCTCCCTATAAAATGGTTGGACCACATATGGT